>PVJA010016028.1:0-44256 GCA_004027025.1 Myocastor coypus
AAAAAAAAAAAAAAAATTCCTCAAAATTCTGATAAAATACACTTGAGGAAATGCTGCTGTTATAATAATTACAGTAACAGTTAAGATGTATCAAAATTAGGTACATTCCTAGCATTCTGGCTCTTCCAAAATATTCTTTTTTTTAATTTAATTTTTTTTTCATTTTATATATTTGGCATAGGGTCTCACTACGCATCTCAGACTCTTAGTGATCCTCCTGTTTTCAGCCTCCCCAGTGCTTGGATTACAGGCATGCACCACCACACCTGGACTTGGTCTCCTGCTCATCACAACTGGGGATTAGTGGGGAGCAATGCAGCATGCAGAACCAGGGATCGAACTCTGGTTCCTGTGCTTGCCAAAGCAGGCACTCAGTCCACTGAGCTATCTTGCTGTTCCTCTCTTCATATTCTTTTGTCTTTACAAAAGTGTTACAGAAGACTAGGAACCCTGGGAACAGAGAAACTTGTCATGTACTGTAGTTAGTAATTACTGGGTACAGAAATTGAACCTGGGCATCAGGTAGACTGATTTTAAAGTATAGGTAGCGAGTTATTGCCATTTATCTACTTTTCAACTGTCATATCTTTCTAATTTGTTTGGTCCTTGGCTATAAATGTATAAAAATTATTTTAACCGATAAAAATTGTCATTCCTTTACAAAGGAATTTTCTCTCTTCTAATCTCAGAGCAGAGAAAGAAGGAAAATAAAATTTCCACGCTTAACCAGAACAGATTCTATTCCACAAATCTGAAAGATGATCAAATACCTACAGCCTATCAGGACAAGCTTATAAAGAAGCATCTGTTCATCTCCCTACATATGTCAAAAGTTTCTTAAGGCTTAGCTAGAGGCACAATTTTCAATCATTCAGAGATGTAGATGACCCTACCTGGTTCCCACCTTGAATGTGATCATTTTATTTTGTGTGCATCTGAGGGCTAACAAGTTAAATTTGTTAGAATTTGTTGAGGGCTTAGCACTTGATATTACACACATTATTTCATTTGATCTTCACAACTAAGAGATAAACACTCTTAATACTCCTACTCCTTTTTTTTTTTCAGCAGTGCTAGTGGTTACTTCACACTGAGCTTCACATTGAGCTACATCCCCAGCCCTTTTTTTAGTTTTTGAGACAGGATTTCACTGAGTTCCACTTACTATGGTTGAATTTGTGATTCCCCTCTTAGGCTTCCAGAGTGCTGGGACTACAGACATATGTTACTATCCCACATCTCAATTTTGTTATCTATATAATAGGCTAAACCAGGAATAGTGGTAGATAGCAATAATCCCTGTACTCTAGTAGGCCAAGAAGAAGGACCAAAGTTCAGACTCAGCCTGCACAATTTAATGTATTTGCATTAAAGTTTTTATCTCAAGACAAAAAATGCTGGGACTATAGCTCAGTGAGAGGGCCCTGAGTTCAATACCCATTATTGAAAAAGTATTTTTTAAGTTGAAACTCAGATTATTAACTTCCTCAGTGTCACAATATTTTAGTGTCAGACCAGGCTCTAGATTTAACTGAGACATTCTGACTGCAAAGTCTACTTGGCTTTTTATGAAAGAATCTTGCTGTATTCTCCAGGGTGGCCTCAAACTTGAGATCCTTTTCCATTAATTTCCCAAGCAAATGGGATGACTGTGTATACCCAACTGGCTTATTAAGGACCACTCTGTGTCTTTGAAATGTTAATGTAAGGCATCTAATTGTAGACAAGATCCTACTGCAGGTTTCCTGTTTTATCTGTGGTCTCTGTGCTATTTTAGAACTTGCTTCTGAGCCTTTTTTATATAGTGGCTGCTCATAAACTGAACTGCAGAGGTGGAAAGAGTGCATCTAAAGGATTTGCTTGGCTAAGAGAATGTGGTATCACAGAACATGGTGATGAGAGGAGGAGTTAAGTGGGACTGTAGGCAGACAGGAAATAAAGGCTAATCGCAGTGGGTTATTGGCAGAACTGGCAATGTCAGAAGCTGTTGATTTAAGCCTTTTACAGCTCAGCATACTAATCTAGCTTTACATTTTAGGCCTTGGGGTTAGACTTTTCTGCTGAGTGGTTAAGGGCAAGTTAAAGTAAGACCTGTGAAACAAAGCATAACTTTTGTATCTCCCAAGGTCAGTCATATCCCCTCAGGATTTACCTTAAAACCTTGTAGAACTGTTCTCAGTGTCAGCCATCTGGATGAGTCATGGAGATTGCTTGACCAGTTTGCTCTGTGAAAGCCTGAGAGAATGTTTTCTCTCTAGGTGACTGTCTTTAGACATATTGTATATCATCAATCCCTTTCCTCTGTGACCCTATAATCTCCTTGAACAGAAAATTTGGGACACCACTGAGTTATAGGACATTATAGCACAGGATCTCTTATGTCCTAAGTCCTCATCTTAAACTTGAAGGACTAGGGCCAAAATATTGGCTATCCTTATAGCCCTTCTTTTTCTCTAATTTTTGGTCTGTAAACTTACGTTCTTAACCCTCCAGAAGAGAAGCTTAGTGATACTATTTACTCTATAGCACTGGTACTTGAGCTTAGCATCCCTGTCTTTCTGAATATTAAGTGTCCTAAACTTAACTTGGAATTGATATTTTTCCATCAATCATTGATAGTCTAATAAATCTCTATAGAATGTGATGAAAGCAATTACATATTTTTAAACAGAAATTTAGAAACCTAAGCATATACAAAACTGTTGCTGGTCAATCCTAACCCACTGTGTCAATCCTAACCCAATTTTTAAAAAATTGATGCTAACAAGGATTAATGCATATGATTAATGATTTAAATACCTGCTTGTTGATGCTTGGGTCCCACCTTAGAGGTTCTGATTTAGTTGATGTGAAGTGTGATCTAGGATACGGGATTTTTAAAAGGTGATCCTGATGTGCAATAAAATGAGAACTACTGGGAGGAAAATAAAAGAAATAAAGGCTAGGGGAAAGGATAGAGGGAAGTATGATAAATATGGCTTAGTCCTCTGTTCCCTCCTATTATTGGACCTGAAGTCTTGTGCCTTACTGCTTGCCCATCCTTGTGACTACCATCCCACTTTATTATTATTATTATTATTATTATTATTATTATTATTATTATTATTATTTGTGTGTGTGTGTGTGTGTGGATTTGTTTTTACTGACTGGGATTTAGGGCTCACATTATTATTGATCGTTATTTTCCTCCTAATGTTCATACTTGCTGTGTTAGTTACATTTCTCTCGTTGCTGGGACAAATACCTGACACCCAAAATGAAAGAAGGAAAGGTTTATTTAGCTCACAGTTAGTGGACATTTCAGTCTATATTCCGCTGGCCCAAGGCTGAGTGCAAGACAGCAGAGAACATCCAATTCATGGCAGCGGAACAGCAACAAAAAGGTGACAGAGGCAGCCAACCAATCAGGGCAGCAGAACAACAACTTCAGTCTGTCTCTCTCTCTTTATATTACATTCAGGCTCTCTGACTCAGCCTGTCTGCCTTAGGCTACACCCATAATGCCAGAAGTACTTAAACACATAATCCCAGTGACTCATGAGTCAAGTTTCAATCTATAGAAGTCCCTGCCCCATTACTGCATGAGGCTTTGAGGAGACAACTAGGCATAAACCATAACACTTACATTTTAACCTTTACAAGGTATTTTTGTGTTGATATGAAACAGATAAGCCTTTTTGAGCTTTAGTTTCCTCTTTACTTCTGAGCTCAGAATTATTGTATGGATAAAATAATACAAGCATGTAAAGTCCTTAGCATAGTGTCTTTTTGTTTACTAAGCAATCAGTATATTATTGACATAGATGTTATTCATGACATAGTTAGAATTTTCAAAAATAAAATAGAAGAATTTATTTATTTGTTCGCTGCATGGGCTAAAGAGTAATGTAACAGTTGTGGTCAATCCAGAGAGGTTAGATGAGTTATACACAGAAGAGATGAGCCAGAACTTGAACCCACATCTGATTAGCTCTGAATCCTTTTTGTGTACAGTACCTTGTGCCTCTTTTGTGGCTTAGAGAGCTGGAGAGAATGAAATGGCAGTAATAAGTGTATAATAGAAGAAAGGGGTCTTTGTTTTAGACAAGTATATATGATGACTTCTAAAATACTTAAAAAGGTCCAGGGAGATAGCTCAGCAGACTGGCAAGCACAAGATCCTGAGTTTGATCCCTAGTACTGCAAAATAATAATAATAATAATAATAATAATAATAATAATAATAATAATAATAATTAATAAGAACAAAATACTTATGACACAATTGCAGGCAATAAATAGATTTTTGTAGTAGAAACCTTTTGTTCAATACTTAGTACTGCAACAACAAAAAAATTACCTCAAAATACATGGTATCTGTGAGTTATATTTATACTAATAGCCACTTGTATTTGTTTTGTTTTGTTTTTAATGAAAAAGCAGTCCATAAAGGCCCAGTAAAATAATCACATGGCAAAGACTACCGGTCGTTGTTACTCTTATCTAGCATGGTTGTCTGGAATGGTGAGGATGCTGCCACATTAAGGATTAAGGACTATGTGGGAGAAGAGTAAAACTAGCCAGGGTAACAAAAATAAGTGTTAAAGAGAGAAAGATACTGCTATTGGGCAAGAAAGGTCACACTTCTGGGCTTTGGTATATATGTATCTCATGTTGAAAATATCAGGAATAATTTCTACCTTTGTATTTACAGAATACATTTTTTTAACACTGTGTGAATGCTCCTAACATTTCCTCCCCACATTTTTCAGCTATTTTTTCACTTACAAAGAGAACGCTCCTTTCCTGAACACAGAGCGAGATTTTATGCTGCTGAAATTGCCAGTGCATTGGGTTACTTGCACTCCATGAAAATAGTGTACAGGTAAAGTGGTTAAGTTTTATATGTAAGAATATCTTTTTAATATTTTCTTTTAATAATCAGGCTATTTTTTATTTTCTTTTAATTTTATAGAGACTTGAAACCAGAAAATATTCTTTTGGATTCAGTGGTAACTATTATCTTTTAAAAGTCTACTAGTTTGTTTTTTGTTTTGTTTTTTTTAATTCTAAGTGGGAGGGAGAAGATCTTAAGCTTCCATACTGCATGACTGCATTTATATAACATTCTCAAAATTACAGAACTACAGAGAACAGACTAGTGCTTGCAAGGAAACAGGGTCAAAGGAAGAGAATACAAAGGTAAAAGAGTAGCACAATGAGTTTCTTTGTGATGAAAGAGCTCATGAATCTGCATATATACTGAATAGAACACACACACACCACATGCATATTTAAAACGGTGCAAGCAGATAAGGTTAGTAGGCCAGTTAACAGTGTTAGTAGGCCAGTTAACCAATGTCAGCGTCCTTTTTGATACTGTGCTGCAGTGATACAAGATTGCAGCATTAAGAAGCTGCGTGAGGGCACATGGAACTTGTACTGTTTGTGTAAATTCCTGTGGTCTATAGTTATTTCCAAATAAAAAGGATTTTAAGGTTATCGATATGTGTTCATGTATTATCTTACTGTGCTTGTATTTGTCAGGGACATGTTGTCTTAACAGATTTTGGGCTTTGTAAGGAAGGAATTGCTATCTCTGATACCACTACAACATTTTGTGGGACACCAGAGGTAAGAAGCATGTCTCATCATTATTAGAATAATTTTTAAATGTAAATGTGAAACACCCCATATACAAAATTGAAATAAGGTAAGTAAAATAAAACTGTCATTTCATCTTTCAGCCAGCTACTATACTATTCAATAATTAAAGTTTATTGATAGTTGGTATTTTTTACAGAAATAGTGAGATAAGCCACAGGATCTTTTTGAATAATCAAAAAAGATATTCTCTTTATGTTTTAATTCTTTTTTGTACTAGTGATAAGCAAAGAGCCTTTTTTGGTTTGGTTTTTTTTTTTTTTTTTTTTGGTACAGAAATCAAACTCAGGACCTCCTGCTTGCCAGGCAGATGTTTATGCCACTGAGCTATTTCCTGAGCCCTTTTAATTCTTTTTTAATATTGAAAGTTTACCTTAGATTTAGCATTTGATTATATTTCTAATCTTTTTTTAAAAATCACAAATCAGTAAAAATGTCCTAAAATGTCAGAGGAAGAGGTACAGATGTTGTAAAGGTTGGACAATATTGGGCATATCTTACAGTGAATCATAACTAGAAAGAGCTGCATTGGGGGGGCGGACATTAGGATTTGAACCCAGCTAAGAGCTGCTGTATCATTGACCTGCATATCCAGGCTCTCTGGGCTTTTGTTTTTTTAACTTCTAAGTTGCCTAAACTGGCTTCAAACCTGTAGTCCTCCCATCTCAGCCTCCAGAGTAGTTAGGATTACAGGCATGTGTGCCACTGATTTAGTTTGGTTTGGATTAGATAAACTAAAGCAAAAAGGGCAAGATATTAACATTGCCTATATCACTGTGTAGCAATTTTATTGGTTTCTATTCTATCCTGTGTGATTGGAATATTTATCAGAACAAAATTAAGTAATTGATATGAGAAAAAAAATCACAAATCAATTTATCAGTCAGCATATTTCATTTTCAAGTCATCTAGGACAAAATTTGTTTCTTTTTACTTGTGACAATAATTCTTACAGTAAGGGTTATTTTCACTTTATACATCAATACTTACAAGTTTAGGTAACTTCACACTACCCTAATATTGTAATTATACAGTGATCTTAGGTGCTATGTAATGCCATTTTTGTAGAGTAATTACAAATACAATATTGAAAATATAACTTCAGTTTGGTCTCCAGCACCACAAAAGAAAGAAAAAGAAGAGAAAATATATGATAAAATGGTTTATATACTTTCTAATTAAGATCAGACAAAAATATTTATTAGTAGTAATTATCTTGAAAAGTAATTTTTATTTTTTCTCTGTAACCCTAGTTCATACACACACACACACACACACACACACACACACACACACACACACACACTTGTAACCTTTTGTTCTGGTTTCTCTTTTTTATTTTTATATTTTTATGAAGTGTGTGTGTGTGCACGCGCGCGCAGGGTCTCACTGTGCACAGGTCAAACGTGTAGTGATCCTCTCTAATGCTGGGATTACAGCCATGCACCACCACGCCCAGACTCCATCATGGAGCTCAGTGTGCCTGGGGGTGGTGCCAGTGATCAAACTCTGGTCCCTATGCTTGCCTAAGCAAGTGCTTACTCCGCTGAGCTGTAAGCACCAGCCCTTGGCTTTTCCTCCGCACCCCGCAAAGAACCAGGGTTCAAATTCACCTTGCACTTGCCAGGCAGGCACTTGTGTCTCAGAGCTATCTCCCCAGCCCCTTGGCTTCCCTTTTTGAGAAGAAACTTTATGTGTTGCATATGAATATACAGTAATAAAGTCTTTAAGTCTTGTAGTTTTTGTAACAGACACACAAGGGGGGCCCGGTGGGATGGCTCAGTGGTCTAAAGCGCCTGCTTGGGAAAGCTTAGGCAGCTTCAGGGACCGCGGTTCGATCCCCGGCACTACATGCTGCGCCTGCCCTGTCCTCGGGGTGGGCTGAGCCAGCCATAAAAATGAGTGAATAAACAAATAAAGGTTCTGAAACAAGAGAAAAAAATAATAATAAAATAAAAAATTCTAAAAAAAAAAAAAACACACACACACAAGGTTTATGGTCATTTAAAATTTAAATGTGACCAGAGGTTATTACACCCTTTTTTGTTGTTGTTGTCATTTCTTTGAGTCTCATAAAAAAAGAAAAATTCTCTTTGTGTATATAAAGATATTGTATATTTTGGAATCTAAAATTCAGATTCCTGTGAGTATGAAAATTGTGATTTTTAGCCAGGCGTGGTGCCACATGCTTGTAATCCCAGCACTCGGGAGGCTGAGGCAGGAGGATTGGTGTGAGTTCGAGACCAGCCTGGGCTACAAAAGTGAGCTCAAGGCCAGCCTGAACTGCATAGCGAGACCCTGTCTCAAAATAGACAAAGAAAAAAAAAGAAAAAAGAAAGAAAGAAAAGAAAATTGTGATTTTTTTGTAAATTACTCACACAACAATGTTATATATTATTAAGTTTTAGACTATATCTAAACTAAGAATGCAGTTCATCCTTTTTCACTGAAAGTAAAGAAAATTATAAATTTCCACATTAAAAAAACTTTCTTAGCCGGGCGTGGTGGCTCACGCCTGTAATCCCAGCACTTGGGAGGCTGAGGCAGGAGGATTGGTGCGAGTTCGAGACCAGCCTGGGCTACAAAAGTGAGCACAGGACCAGCCTCAACTGCATAGCGAGACCCTGTCTCAAAAAGACAAAAAAAAAAAAAAAAAAACTTTCTTAAAATTGGCATCATGCATTTATATTCTCACTTCCTTTAGTGGCCGAGGAGGGCAATCACTGGAGCCCCCTCCCAAAAAGAGAAAAAGAAAAAAAATATTTCTTCAAGGAAAAATATAAATTATGATCAGGTAGACTATCTATCTATCTATCTATCTATCTATCTATCTATCTATCTATCTACCTACCTACCTACCTACCTATCTACCTATCTATCTACTTATTTTGGTGCCAGGGACTGAACTTAGGACCTTGCACTTGTCAGGCAGGCACTAATGTCACTTAGTTGTATCCCCAGCAAGGTAAGTTTCTAAAATTAAATTATTCTGATAAAAGAGTTTGTTTCAAAATGCCTGCTTTTAGTACTCAGTATTATAGATCCTGCCTTTGCATCCTCCTCTGTGTGTCTTAGTTGAATTAGTTTCTGGGGGGAGATACTTGAGGGTGTTTTGAAGAGTATTCCAGTTGGCACTGCCTAAGAACCACTATTACAGAATGAGTACATACTATAATTTTTAAAATTTGTTTTAAGTGCTATAGATTCAACCAGGAGCCTTGGCATGCTAAGCAAATACTCTGCTGCTGAGCCAAACCCCCAACCCATGATAATGTGTTTTGTCCTTTGAGACAGGGTCACATTATACAGCTCAGGCTACCCTGGAACCCACTCAGTAGCCCAAGCTGTTCCCAAACTCCTCATGATGTTTCTATCTCAACCTCCCGAGTGCTGAGATTCTAGGCATGTGTGATGGCACATGATGACATGTTTGACATTTATGATATTTTTAATGTGATGATATCACTGGATAGGGGCTTAGGAAATTCCTCAGAAGGGAATAAAGACCTCACTCATCCCTGGATGAATTTGCCAACTATTGTGACAGAAATGCATGTCAAGATGGGTTAGTGTGAGGCATAAGCAGGCATAGTAGTAAGAATTAGAAAGTAAGAGAAAATAGGGAAGGGACTTAAGCCTAAGGAACTGAAGAGGACATAGCTCTGATAAAGAGGACCAGCCTGGCCTGTTAAAACGTGAGACCAGCTTTTATGGATTTGCAGTAGTGGGCTCGTCTGGTTGATCATTGGCTTGGTTCTGGTTTGCAAAATGGCACTAGGAAAAGTCCTTAGTACTTAAGAGGGTAGTTCAGTCCCCTTGAAATGATTACTTCTGTTTGGGGCTTTGTGGAAGCTCTGATGGAATTGAAATGGTCTAAAGTAATGACTGCATGCTTCTTAACACTTACTGGTAGTTGAGTATCCCTGTATATCTCTTTTCGTGGTGTTCTCAGTCTTACAGAGATAAGATTGAGTTATGTAAATTTAGAACTAATCAACCTTTCCAGCTTTTAGACACTTGCTAAATAATTAGCATGCTTGTCTTAAGAGATGAGCAAGGATCTGATCCTGTTTCAAGGTAACAAATGAAGATCAAGCATGTTTTTGTTTATAGTTACCTGTTGTGCATCTGTAGGCTGCAATTAATATTTACCAATTTTTAGCAAAAACTGATTTTAGATCCCTGACTGCCTCAAAATAAAACACAGATTATACTTTTGGTAAATAGTAACAATATATTTCCGCCCTTGTGTTGATCTCTGACTGTATCAGTAACATTGACAATGTGTTAGAGGCTTCAGTGAACAGCCTTCAACATTGCCAGTTTCACTGGTATCCCACTACCATTATGAAACATTGGACTACATATACAACTACTTCCTCTTAGTAGAAAATTTTTAGAAAATTTTTTCTTCTTTTTTTTTCTCTACCAATATTGATTAGAAAATTTATCACATCTATACCCTGTGCTCTGTATAACTTTTATGAGGATAACAATACGCAATGTGTCAATTATTGCAAATGTACTACTAACATGTTTTAAAACTCTAATATGGTTATCTCTTATTAAAAGTAGTAAAAATAAATAAAACACTGAGCTTAAAGAAAAAAAAGAAAATGTGTTAAATTTCTCAGTTGTTCTTAAATTTTACCCTCAATTTTACTGTTGTTTCATTCTTTTCTATAGTACCTTGCACCTGAAGTGATCAGGAAACAGCCCTATGACAACACTGTGGATTGGTGGTGCCTTGGTGCTGTTCTGTATGAAATGCTGTATGGATTGGTATGCATTTCTGTTCTTTGATTATTATTCCAATACATTATCACTGATTTAGCACACAGTCTTTAAGATCTCAAGACCTTTACATAACATCAGCATTAGTAGTCACCTGGTTAAATGAATTTAACCAAAATAACCTCTACCTAATTTCAGAAAGGTGGCATTTATCAACACATTCCTGTATTTCAAAAGAGAAGTCCTTTTGGTTTTCACCTTTTATTTTGTCTTTATAAGATTCAGTCAGTACAGTAGTGCTCAGCTTTCTCTGTCACTGGAGATCTTCTGTTGTTTTCCCCTAAAAATACTATTCCTTAAAAAATTCACTGAAAGAAAGGGGAGATTATATTTACTGTACAGGGGATCTGCTCAGTTTTTATTAAGTGAAAACAAAACCAACAGGAACCTTATTCTAAAATGAAGAATGTGCCATTCTATTGAAATGGTATTGCTCCATCCCAAAGCAAACATTTTTAGCGAACATCTTAATTAGTCTATAAGATAAATCATGTTTTTCTCTAAGCCTTTTGAAATTTTTTGAATAATTTCTTAGACTTCCTTTGTGATTCCATAAGTATCCAGAAGCTTTGTCCGAGGAACCACACTGTAAACTGAAGTTGGTGCCTACACTGATACTAAATGCTCCCAACGTGTCAGTTGATACCTGAGTTAATGTGCGTTTTTCCTGAGAACTGTGGAGCTGTCAGTGAAGTTCAGCACATGAGACCCTTTTCAGAGCACTTGTTTCATCTCACTAATTTGGCATGATCGATTCCTCTGAAAGCCAATTCTGTCTCTTCCCGTATCTGTGATCACTTCTCCATTGTGAGGCCACACCACAGGTCTCTGCATATCCCACCCATGCCTGTATCTGTTCAGACCCCGATGCTCCCTGCAAGTCAAAGCTAAATCTAACTGTTCTAAAACCATTTTGGTACAGTTTGATTCCTATTGAATTTCTTTATTTTGTTTTTCTCTTTTTCAGCCACCTTTTTACTGCCGAGATGTTGCAGAAATGTACGATAATATTCTTCACAAGCCCCTACATTTGAGGCCAGGAGTAAGCCTTACAGCCTGGTCCATTCTGGAAGAACTCTTAGAAAAAGATAGGCAAAATCGACTTGGTGCCAAAGAAGACTTTGTATGTAACACATTTTCTAGTTCTAGCTTTATTTAAATTCACCTAAAATTGAAGACAAATCCTTGTATAGGATATTTGTTGGAATGAATATAGCGGTTAAAGAGTAGCACAACTAAAAAACATGTCAACATAATTTTCACTGGTGTTCATATAAAACCATACAGTGTTTAAAGCATTTTCATTTACATTTTTATTTGATGTTCATAAGTTGAACTTCTCATTATGCCCCCCATCTAGCAATTTCCTCTCCCTAAAAAATAGTTCTATATATTAACTACCAATATTTGTTGTTGATTTAACTTGTGTTGCTAAGTAAAGATAGCATTTCCATGAAATTTTAATGGAAAGACTAAACTGGCAAGGCTTTGTTAGGGTTTGGGGTTACATAAACTTGAATTTTCTTTAATAAGAATATTTTAAGTGTCTCTTGCCTGCATGAAGTATTGCCATTTACATCAGGCTAATATTAATCACTGTCCTTGTTTTCACTTTTGTTTTAGAGAATTTGGTGACATTTCCTTGAGACATTATGCAATTTGATTTTTTGTTTGTATTAAATCAGAGTAATTTGGAAATAGCAAGATGGTTCAGTGGTCTAAAGTGCTTGCTTAGGAAAGCTTAGGCAACCTTAGAGACTGCTGTTTGATCCCTGCTATGCCAGCGCCACCCCTAGGGCAGGCTGAGCCAGCCATAATACAAAAAAAAAAAAAAAAAAAAAAGAGTAATTTGCTACTATGTTACCAGTACTACTCTGCCACTGTTTTCCTATTTCCCTCCCTCTGTAGTAATCAGGTAACTGTGCTAACAGTTTCTTATTCAGGGTGTTAATGTTTCACACCATGGGGCCAGCGAGGTAGCTCAGTGGTCTAAAGTGCCTGCTTAAGCAAGCTTAGGCAACCACTGGGACCACAGATTCCCGGTACCACATGCTGCGCCAGCCCCACCCCCAGGGCAGGCTGAGCCAGCCATAACATAAATAAATAAAGTTGGTAAAAAAAAAAAACACCTCATACCTCCTTGTCCCATGGTTCTTTTATGGAATTCACTCTCAGAAATTGAATAAATCCAACTGTCATATGCTGGGCTGAGGAAAGTAACTTCTAGGCATAGTGGAGGTGCTTGAACTACTAGTCACAAGCTTCTTTATGGTATTCATTCAGCTTACTCTGTTACTCCATGTTAACTATTTCAAACCTCTCCAAACTTCAAAGTTCCTTTTAGGTTTTGCCTTTTACCTTTTAAAAATAGGATTTAGTTAATACACTGGTGCTCAGCTTTTTCTGTCACTAGAAATCATCTAATGTTCCCTTTCTTGGAAACATGACTTCTCAAGGATTCCTTGACTGAAAGATGATGTTTGCTATGCTATGCAAACTGTGTCCCCAATTTTCACTAAAGATAGGTAAGGCCCAGCAGAACCTCTGATTAACTTGAGGAAAGTTGTATTAATTACTACATTAATTAATGCTGTTCCAGTTCCAAGCAAACAACTTAGCATTGTAGTTTATATACCTATAGAAGAATAAATGTTGACTGGATTTATAGGTCATTGGTGAGAGCACTTGCCATAGCATATACAAGACCCCAGGTTCAATCTTCATTTCTTTATTAGTGCATAATTACATTCCTCATGAGACATTAATAACATATACCTATTAAAATCTTCATTGTTTTTTCATTCCTGTACCCTCCCTCCGTGTCTTTGTTCCCTTTTGCAAAAGCTCTCGCCTCTCTATTATCTATCTTTACTTTGTTCTTTCTTCATATTTGGGTCTCTCATAAGAGAGAAACTGTGATATTTAAGCTTGTAATCTGATTTATTTTACTTATGGTCTCAGGATGCATCCATCTTCCCATTAATGATTCAAGTTTATCCTTTGTAATGAAATAATTGTCTTTGAAAGGTCTGCACTGTTGATAACCTTTAGTGGTTTGCCATATGAATGACATACACATATACCTAAAAGAGTTATTGAGTGCCGGCCAGATAGCTCAGCGGCTGCTTAGGCAAAGTGTAACAGCCAGAATTCAATCCAGGCATACTATGCCAGCCCCACTCCCAGGGCTCACTGAGCCAGCGATTGAGACTGGGCATGGTGGTGCATGCCTGTAGTCCCAGTGCTTTGGAGGCTGAAAACAGATCATTACAGAGTCTGATCTGTGTAGTGAGACCCTGTAAACCCTGTACTAAATTAAAACAAAAAATTATTGAGAGTTATAATGGCAATGGTTTGGCCTCATAAAATTCTTTGGCATTTAATATTTTCTTCATCATTAATTTTTTTAACATTCTAGCTTGAAATTCAGAACCATCCATTTTTTGAATCACTCAGTTGGACTGACCTTGTACAAAAGAATATTCCTCCACCCTTTAATCCTAATGTGGTAAGTGCATATCCAAATCTTCCTAAAAATAATGAGACATACAACTGTAGCTCATTATATTTTGGAAAATCCATCTCAAAATCTAACCTAAATGAAGTTACATTGTTATGTATTTGTGAATATGTCACTCAGGGTGACACATATACTTCAGGATGATACAGTTACAAGATGACCAATAATAGGTTAGGTTGATGAGAATATCTTCTAGCACACTAATTGTGAAATGTTTCTTTGGAGCATGCATAAGAAAGGGATGAGCTCAGTGACTAAAGGAGCAGATTATCATTTTAGCGCACAAATCAGTAAACATTTTACGTAACACTTTCTCTACAATAATGTAAATTAGGTACAAGCAAACATTGCAAACATAAATGGTTTTATGAAAATTGTAAGATTGTAGTATAAAAATATTTATGTGAGTTAGACTTTGTTTTGAAAAACTGCCACAGATGTGTGTCACAGAATTACTGAAACTAAAGGGATATTTTCATTTTCAGTTAGAGCATGATGTGGAAATCACCTCAGAAAGTAAATATTTACTGTACTCATGCTTTGTGAAAAAGTTTCTGTGCATGGCCCATATCAGATATAAATAGGTGTGATATTTGATACCTACAAACAGTATTTGTGAACTTATTTTGTGCAGTCCAAAAATGTAGTTTCAGAACTACCTACTGTATTTAGGGACAGTTTATCTCAGTTTCTAGAATTTGTGCTGATTGACTACAGAAGAGGAAACAAGCTAATACAACTAAAGTAAGTTACATAAAACAGTCAGATTTCAGAAAGTCCTGTGTGTTAGTCAGCTTTCCCACCACTTGGATAAAATGCCTGATGCCTTTAGCTTAAAGGAACAGTTTATACTGTCTCACCTTTCTGAGGATTTAGTCCACAGTTGGTTGGCTTCAAGGCAGAGATAGCATAGGCAAGGCAAAACTGGAAACAAAAACATACTCTTTTGGTTATGCCCACAGTGACCTACTTGCAACTGGAACCTATCTTCTAAGACATGAGACTTCTGGGGGGACATTATATAGATCTGAACCATAAAACCATGCTTCTAGGATTGTATTTAAAAATTGATGAGATGGAAATTTTACTTTCTTGGCAGTGCTAAGAATCAAACCCCAGGGTCTTCAGCATGTTAGGCAAGCACTCTACCACAATTAAATTTCTTTTAATGCTAAGCTGTTCAGTACTGTAAGTTCTAGAATTCTTTGTCCTCTGCAGGGGCTTTTCTTGGGTGAAAGGACCTCGTGTTTGAGTTTTTGTGTTCTCTGCTCAATTTATAGATATACAAGGCTGATATCCTTGATGTGTAATCGCTGTTCTGAATCCTGATCTGTTCACTTTGGTTAGACTCTTGATTTGGACATTTAGGAGTCCTTTCTCTCAGGACAAAAAAATAAGCTGGAAAAAAGAAGTAACCTAGATTCAAGGACGATCTTTACAAACGAATCACTTTAATTTGTATCCCAATTTTTACATGTAAATATTCTTAAAGAGGAAAATATACTAGCTTACATCAGATTCATAAAGAACCACTGCTTTGAGCCTAAGGATCCACCTCACTTCATTTCCCATGTGCCTGGTCTTCTTGGTCCTCCACAGTCCAGTGTGCTCTAAAAAAGCGTTTCACAATTTTCTCTATAGCCCAGTAAGAGTTGCTTTCCCAGTTTTACTTGTAAGCCCTGCCTTCCTCCATCAGAAGGCTTCACCCATCCAGAACTCAAAACTGGATAGGCAGGCATTTATTGAAGCCCAAATAAAAAAATACCATCCTGAAAACCTGAGCTTTGTTTCTCAGCATAGCTTTGGTGATAGAGAGAGGGGGGATTAATTACAGACTATCAGATTCAAATTAGCCCCGGTTGGACTATGTGATGCTAGCCAGTGTTTCTCACCATTTGTGTCTTTTCTCTACATCCAGCAGTAAGAACCTTAATTGTTAGAACAGATAGCCTTACCTAAATGACAAAAATTAGGGAAGCCAGAAAAATGAAGTAGGAAAATGCCTAAACTTGCTAGGAAAAAAAGTTGTACAAAGTCACAAAGACATTTTAATGAAGGACTGAGTAACAAAAAAGCTAAAGGAAATAATATTACACTTTTGCTGTTTTAGGCTGGACCAGATGATATCAGCAACTTTGACACAGTATTCACAGAAGAAACAGTTCCATATTCTGTGTGTGTGTCTTCTGACTACTCTATCGTGAATGCTAGTGTACTGGAGGCAGATGATGCATTTGTCGGCTTCTCTTATGCACCTCCTTCAGAAGACTTATTTTCATGAACAATTTGCAATTCAGAAGCCATCAAGCAAACACAAGCCTGCAAGATGGGACTGAAACTCCTATTTGTGTGAATATTTTCAAATATGTATAACAGTGCCTCATTTTTATTATGTAATGTTAAAAATTATGAAAATATATTTTCTGCTGTATGCAAAGAAATAGGGCATTTCAAGGAGCTGTTTTGAATTAAAATTTGTATTTTTGTTTACTAAGCTTATTTTTAACAAAATTTGAAAGCTGTTATTCTTAGCATTAACCTATTTTTAAAGAAAACTTTTCTGCTATTGACTGTTTCCCTCTTAAGTTTACACTAACATGTTCACGATAGATTGTTTTTAACAGTTTGTTTCAGTTCATTTAATATATATACCTTTGTAACTCTACTATGACTTACATTATTGTATCAGAACTATGCAATTGGTACATAGTTTCTCAAGAAGAAACCATATCCTTCTGTGATAAATCACTGTTTGAAATAAAAGGTCTTAGTGTACAATTAAAGTACAAGAAGCATACTAACACATTGGCTGCTAGTTAACACAGAATAACAATTCATTCTGCAGATAATTAACAAAAGGAAATCATTTTTCAAATACCAGTTCAAATGATGACACAGTCCTATAATCGTAGCATTAGAGGCTGAGGCAGGAGGATTACCAAGAGTTCAAGTCCATTCTAGGCTACCTAGTGCAGCAGTTCTCAACCTGTGGGTCGCAACCCTGGTGCGGGTCGAATGACCAAAACACAGGGGTCGCCTAAAGCCATTCCAAATCATAACTGGAGCAAAATTACAGTTTTGAAGTAGCCACCAAAATTATTTTTTGTGTTGGAGTCACTGCAACATGAGGAGCTGTATTGTGGGGTCACAGCATTAGAAAGGTTGAGAACCACTGTTGTGAGTTCAAGACTGGCCTGAACTATAGAGCATTACATCTTGTCTCAAAAAATAAAATTATTTGTTTCTCAGTCTAAAGGAAAAGAAAACAGTTAATGGTTAAAAATTTAAGACTTCCCAAAGAGCTGAAGGGTAATACAGTATTGCTGGATTTTTTTAAGGTGGGGCCAAAAATGTCTTATATATTTATATTACAAATACATTCTATTTATATTCTTTGATGTGTCAAATATTTAATATAGTGTTGAAGAGGTCTAAATCTATTTCAAAACTACCTAACTGGTTGGGAAAACAGTTGATCTCTAGGATATTTACCTAATTGAGAATTTAAAGGTAAATTAACAAATCTGGGTCAGTGTAGAAGAATTTCACTATGACAAAAATTTAAAATAATTTATGCATTTTCATATTCAGTATTTATACAGGAGGGCCTGAGGATCAAACCCAGGGCCTTGCATATGCCAAGCATGCATGCACTGTGCTACTAAACTATAACCTCAGTCCCTCAGTATTTTTGTGTGTCTTAGAAAAGGTACAGGAAACTGATTGTAGAAATTGTAACATACCAGTTAACTTGCACCTTTTCAAATTATGTAGGAAATAGTATAAAGGTTTGGTGAGCCACTTTAGATGCTTTAAGAGCAAACTTCCCTTCCATGTATACTCACTTTTGAAATCACAAAAGCATTTCTCATCAATATCCTTTGGCTTAAAAATACTCCTCAGAATTGGGAAGGGAATGGGTAATTTTGTTCAATTAATATTTATATCTAATACACTGAATCTTCCTGTAGAGGTAAGACTTTAGTCTATACTGTAAATATTTGGTATGTTTGATAATACTGTAAGTTCTGCTTTTAAACAAAGTTCTTTGTTCATTATAAACCAAGATAAAAGCTGTTGTTTCTTATATGATTTTTTTAACTCAGATATTCCTAAACTACCAAAAATTAAAGTGCAATATTGTATATTTTTAAGAACAAATTTTAGAAGTTTGGTGTCTCTTGGATCAGAAATACAGATCTATACAATATAATAAAATTAGTGAAAAGATTAATGACCAAATTGTCATTTGAAATTAAAATTGGTAATAGTTACAGTAATCATTACAAAACGAATTACTTGTTTAAGGGGAAAAGGCATAAAATTTTAACATATTTGGACCAATTATCAGATTATCATAGGCTAACATGTATTATTTCAAATTTATTTTTTCTCACATAGCATAAATCTTTCAGTAATGTGTATGACTTTTTAATAGTTGAACTGATTCATGGTATTTGCCAAAATAAAGGTCTAAATGATAAAAGTTTCATTACTCATACATGTGATTTGGAAGTTCTGTTCTTGAAGTGGGATTTCTTGCCACTTCAAAGAAGGTTTTTACTCATCCTGATATTTGCAGATTATTCCTTTCCCAATGTGGGTACCAATCTGATGGAGGCCCATTTTTCATAGATGGAGCCTCTCAGTGTATCTTTATGGGGTGAAAGAAGCTTTCTGGGTTCTCTAAAGAGCACTAATGCATTCACTTACCAAAAGCTCTACCTTGCAATGCTATTGAGAATTAGACTTGAAAGCTTAAGTGTACATAAATGAGTTTCAGGTGACTTCAGTATGTTGAGATACTATGCCAACTTTTGTGTGTAAGGAGTATTATATACCTTTAGTAAGTGTAAAAGAATTCATATATATATTGAGTTCTTTGTCACTTCTTTACTAAAATAGTATTAAGAGAAATTGCTTGTAATTTTCCTGATAGCATTTCAGTTGGAGACTTGTGTAGCATTTTGGTGTCTTGCGAATATGTTATGATCTATTTCTAATCCTTCGAAACTTATTCCTCACTAGCTAAAAAGAACCCTACACAATATTTGTTTTGTATTCTCATTTGTATGAAAGTAATAAAAAGAAAAATTCAGCTTAGTGTAGATCTTAATAATTTACTCATTGAAACAATTTGAAGCAGTTGTAAATAAGCCAGTAGAAAATTATAAATTGAAAATGATTTATAGTGAAGTAGCCAAAGAGTACTACAGATGAAGAACAATTTCTTTTATATATTAGACAGAATATTATGTGCCATTATTAAATACTTAGGGAATCGATACATAAATAAGAATAACATAAACATGTATCTTTGTTTAAACCTTGTTACTTGAAGACCCAGACATATCTGATGATTTACAAAAATCCTGCATTCAAATGCAGTTTGTAAATATTTACTATAAAATCTCTGTAGCAATGTATCTGAAATTCGTCTTTGTTGATTTTTTTTTCCTTTCTAGCACTTTCTACAGAGTAGTTAATGTAGCTTTGTTGTACTGAATTTTTCTCTAATGAGTCAATGGCAATAAATACTGTAGAAATTACATTTTAAGGGCTGGGGATGTCACTTAGTCCTCGCCTAGCACATGTGGAGTCCCTGGATGCACTAACCAGTAAAAATAAGTGATACTTATGAAATTGACCACTAGCAGCTCCGTTTTCCCCCTAATACTGGGAATTGAACTCGGCTGGTATGCAAGCCAAACGAGCATCTGCTGGTGCTTGGAGCTTCCTTCTGGCTGCAGTGTGCGCATGCGCACGTGTGAAGGCCTGCTCCCGGGCCCTCCGCCATCTGCCCTCTGCTCGCGCTCGAGGCGACACACGACCTGCGCGGCCCGGTAGGTGCAGCGCAGTGGGCAAGGTTGCCCCTGGTGGTGGGGAAGGCCCTCGGTCGCCGCGCCTGGCCCCACATTCGCTGGCACCTGCGTCACGTGCTGAAGTCTTTTCCCGCCAAGGTCTCCTCAGCAGTTCACCCTGACGCAGACCAACCAGGCAAGACGATGACCCAGGCCCCTTGGCGTGCGTGTCGGCGAGCGCCGGGGCCCCTGGGAGGGCTTAAAGAACTACGGTAGAGTTCCGTGCCATAGTTAGCGCTTGTCTCGTATTTAGTGTTGCTTGTTCAGTCCTTCCCTCAGCGTGCGCGTCCGGTTACGAAGGCGTCCTGCCTCAGGACCTAAGGGGCCCTTTCAGCCTGCGGCCCCGGCGCCCTCCCTGCGTCCATGGCGGGAGGTTTTCAGGCGCGCGTCGACGCAGGGACCTACAGCACCCCTACGCTTCCGGGATTCCTATTTCCATTGCAGCAGCAGCGTCTACTCACTTTCAAAACTTCCTTTTCCACCCGGACATGGCGACACGAGCCTGCAATCCCAGCATTTTGAAAGGCTGAGGCAGGATCGTGAGCTCGAGCGCACGCACCCTGGCAATTTAGGAAAGTAACTCAGTGTGAAGGTTCCATCACCAGCGAAGCAACGAAACAGCTTACCTTTTGACACTTCATGCCTTATGTTGTACGAATTAATCACCAAATCCAACACAGAATCTTTTTTTTTTTTTTCTTTTTTTTTTCCTTTTTGCGACAGGGTCTCCTTATGCAATTCAGGCTGTCCTTGAGCTCACTTGTGTAGCCCAGGCTAGTCTTGAACTCGCACTGATCCTCCTGCCTCAGCCTCCCAAGTGCTGGGATCACAGGAGTGGGCCACCACACCCGACTCTCCAACATGGAATATTTACAATTTTAGAATTTATCCATTCCAGTTTTTCCTTAACGCTCTAGATTGTTCCATCTATCTCAGGAATGTTACAATAGTTTCAACCTATTTTCCACACTGGCTGCAGGTGCTGATTTCCAAACTAAAAATCTGATCATAATTCTCCTCAGTTTAAAACATACAAAACAAAATCTGTCACGTTTTGTAGACTTTTTTTAAAAGTGTATTTAGTACAGGAGCTCACTGTGCAGCTCGGACTCAGTGATCCTCCTGTTTTCAGCCTCCCCTGTACTGGGATTGCAGGCATACATAACCATGCCCAGACTCCATAGCACAGTGTGCCCCCGAGTTGAGGACAGCACGGCATGTGGGATCTAGGAACAAACCACTTTTGTAGGATTCTTTCCGCTTATATTGTCATTGTACATTTCAAAAACTTTCGTAACTGTTCTTAACCAACTGCTTCATTATTAATAGCTTACATCCAACTTCAGAAACCTAATGTTGTAGAGAAGCAGAGATGTAATGTCCTGAACACAGCACATATTTAAAGATTAATTGTATTTACAGCCACAGAGGAACAGACTGACTTTTCAGTCCTACTAATAGCAAGAAGAATAGACAGAAAGGCACTAGATCCAGTAGTGAAAGACTCACAATGGGAGCTACTGGTATTTACCCTTTTTTTATAGAAAACTTACTTTCTTTAGAGATACTTATCTACCAAGTTGTTGGCATTGCTTTTAAATAGCATTCATAGCTTGTCTATGGTCCCACTATATTCATTCAAAATATCCTAAAATAATGGGATATATGACCCATATATAAAAATGATCCCAAATTTTATAGATTTCACAAATGGGGTTCCTTCCATGCTCCCTACAATATTCCAGTTTCAATTATAGCACTTTGATCATCACGTAACTGTTTCCCACATAGCTCCCTCATTATATTCCTGAAGGATAGGAACAGCACTTACTCATTTCTGTATCCTATTACCTAGGGTACTTTGGTTATCAAACACATAGTAGGTGCCAAATAAATAATTGGTAAATGTATTAGTCATTTCTGACTTTTCAAAATGATGACTTGAGGCAAGATCCAATCTTGAATCATTTTTCTGAAACCTATTATGATTAATATAAGGCATGTACTGTTTGATTCCAGTTGGCATGTCATTGTCTTTAAATTTTTCATTTCACTCAGCTTATAACTATGGCTCACTGTTGGTCACTGACACAACATATAAAAGTGAAAGAGGCCATAATATAAAATACAGCCTCTTCATTTCTTATAAATACTGAACCAAAAGAGTCAGTGATTTTCTCATAATGATCAGTGCTGGACAGAATACCAGTTTCTCAGATTGCTCAAGTTAGTACTCTTTCTCCAACATTTTGCTACATAGATTGAATTTATGAAGCAACTTTTACCATATTTTTAAAATACTACCTACAAGGGAACTTTATCATCCAGTATATTTCAACAAGCATGTTTGGGAGTACAGTACTTCCTCTGTGAAAAGATTTGATGTTCTTGTGTTTGTTGCTTCTGTTCTAGGGAAGCACTGTAGGACTAAGCTAGATCTTCAACCCCTTTTCTTGCATTTTTTATTTATATTTTATTATTTATTTATTTATTTAATGTATTCACTACAAGGTACACAGGGTCTCATTGTGTAGATCAGACTCATAGTGATTCTCCTATTTTCAGCCTCCCAAGCACTGGGATTACAAGAACATGCCACCATGCCCAGTCTCAGTCATAGTCTCAGAGCATCCCGGGGATGGGGTCATCACTGTTGAATTTTTTTAAAAGAGGGTCTCACTCTCCAGACTGGCCTGGAACTTAGAATTCTCCTGCTTCTACTCTCTGGTCTGATGGTATTGTAAGTAGATGTGTACCACCGTTGCCCAGCTGTGGCTTTTGTTCTTAAGTTTATGATATGAAGAATATCTGGTAAACATTGATGAGCATGTTGTTTGTGGGCTGGGAGTGTGTAGATCACATGGTGTTAGACCACATACTTAGCATGTGTTAGTCTTAGGTTCAAGCCCTATCAACCTCCCAAAAATGTTATTTAGGTAAAGAAAACAACTCCCAACTTTAAGTTTATCAGTTTGGAAAGTTTTTATAGAGGTATTCAAAAATAAATTTTATTTTATTTTTAGAGTTTTTCATCATTTCTGTGAGTCAGTACTTATAATCTTCATAAGAAGCTGCAATTTAATCAATTAGTAATAAAGAAGAATAATTAACTAGAAAAATATGTCAAGTTTAAGAATGAAAGAGGCAGCCCTCATCTATCTTGACAGAAGTGGAGCTCTCCAGAAGTTCATAGATGATTGTAAATACTACAATGGTATGTTCAACAAAGATAGTTTTAGAAACTTTCAGAACAATATTCTACAGTTATCCTGACTTCTACATTTACTTTTTTTTCACAGATTCAAAACAAAGTTATGCTGTATATCGATTCAATATTTTAATAAATCCCTCAGATGTTCTTGAATTAGATGCTGGACTTGGAAATCATATTTTACACGATCCATTAAAAGCTGCTCAAGTTTTTCAATCAGTAAGTTAAGGAAAGAAATAATTTTACACTGCATAGGATTCGTAATAACTTCATTTGTTTGTTTGTTTGAAATTCCAGGTCTGTTTTATTGCTGTTAAGACTCTCTCATTAATTGGGCAATTACAGACTGAAACTCAAGTAAGTTTTAAATAACTTTAACAAAAGTGAGGTACAAACTTTCAAGATGACTTATAAATTAATATTTTCATATTTATAGAGGTTTGTTTTAAAGAACTACTTTTCAAAGTTTATGGAAAACCTTATATGTTCATATTTATTTTCTGGGTTATCACTTAAAAGATTGTATTTTTGTAAGCCAAGTGTGGTGCACATTATTAATCCCAGCACTCTGGAGGCTCAGGCAGGAAGATCTTAGAAGAAGCCAACTTGAGCTACATAGCAAATTCAAGGCAAGCCTGGGCTATATAACAAAATCTGTCTCAACAAAAGAAAAGAGAAAAAAGATTAAACGCTTTTATAACTGATTTCAAACATACCTCAAAGAGTAATACATTGTCATATGTGTCACTCAGTGTTATAATACTTTGCCATATCTTCAGCACTTTTTTTTTTTTTTTTTTTTTTTTGTATTTTAGGGAAGGGGTCTATAGGGTGTTCAGGGTCTCACTACTAGATAGGACTTACAGTGATCTGCCTGTTTATAGCCTCTCAAGAGCTGGGATTACAGGTGTGGGCCACCATGCCCAGTTTCAATTGTGCCGTCTCAGTGTGCCCCAGGGGCAGGGCCAGCACTGCAGGTGTAGGGATTGAACCTCTGGCCCCTGCACTGCTTGCAAACGCTTTAATCCGCTGAGCTATTTGGCTGGCTCACTTTTTTTTTTTTTTAATATATTTGATATGCGGTCTCACTACGTTGCTTGGACTCATAGTGATTCTCCTGTTTCAGCTTCCCCAGTGCTGGGATTACAGGCATACACCACCCTGCCTGGTCTTGGGGGCCAGCTCAGGGCACCCAGTGGAGGGCCAGTGCAGCATGTGGTACTGGGAATCAAACCTCAGTGCCTGTGCTTGCCTAAGCAGCTGCTAAACTATATATATATATTTTTTTGTCTTTTTTTTTGAGACAGGGTCTCACGATGCAGTTGAGGCTGGTCCTAAGCTCACTTTTGTAGCCCAGGCTGATCTCGAACTCGCACCAATCCTCCTGCCTCAGCCTCCCGAGTGCTGGGATTACAGGCGTGAGCCACCACGCCCGGCTGTGCTAAACTATCTTGTTGGTCCTTTCATCACCTATTTTTATCTAAAATATTTTTTTTTGTTTGTTTGTTTTTGCGGGACTGGGGTTCAAACTCATGACCTTGCACTTGCCAGGCAGGCACTTGTGCCTTGGAGCTATCTCCCCAGCCCCTATCTAAAATATTTTAAAGTAAATCCTAAATGCTCTATTGTTTTACCTCTACCTATACTTTAATATCTGCTTCTAAAAATTATGGACTTTTCTTATATAACCACAAAGTCATCATCATCCCTTATAAAAGTAATGCTAATTTGTTAGTATGATTTAATATCTGATTCATGATTAAATTTATTTGTCTTGAGAATATCTTTCAACTGGCTTGTTTAAATCAGTATCAAAGCAAGGTCCATATTTTATAATTGGTTCTTATATTTGATACATGCCTTTTAACTAGAGCCATTCCTTTCCCTTTCTTTTATACATAAACTGAAGAAACTAATTAGTGTCCTATAAAATTTTACATAATCAGGATTTATCAGATTGCTTTGTTGTGATGCTCTTTAATTTATTCCTTTATATGCCTTATATCTAAATGGAAGTGTCCCCTAAAGACTTAGATTCAGATTTAATTCATTTTAACAAGAATATATCCTGCTTAGCATCACTGCAGTATTTCACTATATCAAGATAATATAATTTTTTCCACTTTTAATTTTGCAAATGATCAGTGGGTTCAAGTAAGGTCATTCTGATCCCTCCATTGTGCAGCATCCTGACAACAACCACCTGTTTTAGAATCCAGCATTTCATTAAGAGTTGAAAACCTTCAATTTTCCTAATTTTAGAATGTTTTCTGAATTTGTTGGCTGAAATGATTCTACAAGGGAAATTTTCTTCTTTTTTTTTTTTCTTTTTGGCAGGACCAGGGTTCAAGTTCACGATCTTGCACTTGCCACACAGGCACTTGTGCCACAGAGCTATCTTCTCAGCCCTATAAGGGAAATTTTCTTTTTCTCTTTAAATTTTATTTATTTATTTATTTATTTATTTATTTATTTATTTATTTATTTAATTTTTTTTGCAGAACCAGGGATTGAACTCAGGCTCTCGTACTTGCCAGCAGGCGCTTATTCTACTGAGCTAGCTCCCCAGCCCTGGGAAATTTTCTTTATCAACTATCTGATTACTCTGAAATACAATTTGCACAGGAATGGCAAGATAAGTGATTATTTCCCTGTAATGAGTTGAAATCTAGCAACTTCTAACAATGGTAGATTTTTTTTTTTTATTTTTTTAATGCAAAGAGCTCATAAGCTTTTCAATATAGCTGAGAGTTGTAATAATCTGTCATTTGTTTTGATGTTTATGGCTTTTGTGTTGGGGAATCTCTTCTAAATTACTTCCTACATCCTTTTGACATATGCCATTAGAGTTTTTCTTTGTTCGTTTGTTTTTGTGGTACAAAAGATTGAACCCAGGCCTCTCACAACAACCTGCATCAACAGCACACCATATCCCCCTTTTTTTACTTTTAATTGTCAGAGAAGGTCTTGCCATGTCCCTAAATTCACCCGCAGTGGAATTGAACTTGTGGTCCTTCTAACTCAGCCCTTAGAATCCTGGGATTAGTCCAGCTAATTTCTAACACAAGATGAACCAAGTCTATATAATATATTTTCTGTCCAAATCTAGAATAAGCCATTTCCTTCAAAGAGCACTGGTTCTTTTCAACAAAAAATCTGACACTTGAAGATCACAGTTTGGACACTGAAAGTATTTTTTGCTATTGAGTTTAAATTGTTTTAAAATTAGTGTTAGTGGTTATATCCAGGAAGTATATATATTTTAAGGAAAAATTATGAGTTCCTCATATTTGCAATTAAAATGTTAGTTTATAAGCTTTTCATTCCTTTCATTTTAAATCTTTTCATGCTTAAAAATTGGTTCCTAACACTAACAAATTAATTACTGGATTTATTCTGCAGCACACTTATTATATCATACTTAGAGTTCATTTGAATTTATACTTTTCACTAATACTATTTTTATGTTCTTACCAGATTAATATAGTGCTGAAATTAACACATTTACCTCCTCTGCCAAGCTATGCTCTTGATCTCTGTGAGTTTCCACTTGATTATACATCTCAAAGATTTTATATGATGCAAGGAATTGTGATTGCAATAACAACCATAACCAAATATACACAAGGTGCAAGATTCCTTTGCTCAGATGAAGCATGTCCCCTTTCAAAAGGTATAAAATTAAAAGATCAAGCAGTTTGTCTAATTCTAAATGATACTTTCAGATTAGTTATTAATCACAATGTAGTGAAAGAATAAAGCTCATATCTTCTAGTGTTTATAAGTTTACTTTGCATAATCCTAAAAAAATTTGTTTCTCTCCTTTGTACCCACTAGCAGTTTAATAAATGCTCTTATATTCCAGTTCTTTGGATGCACTATTTTATGACAGCTTGCTCATTCTGTTCCCTCTCCATTTAATGTCTTCTCTTCATACTTTAGCTTAACCAGTTCAGACTTTCTACAGGCTGTTCTATTTCTCAGACTGTTATGGTTTGTGTTTAGATGTCCTCCTACATCTGATGTGGCCAGCCATTAGTGGGGCTTTTCAGAGATGGCTGGATCTAGAGTGATACTAGGATTGATTTATGGCACAATACTATGATTAAGGGTGCTAGAATTAATAGTGTGAGTGCTATCCACTAATGGTGGGTACCCTGGATAAAATAAAACGGACTGAAAGAGCTGTGGTCTTGCTTCTTATTGCTTATGCTTTTTTCATACTGCTTTGATGTCTGCCTGAACTGCTTCTCCTCCATGATGCTCTCATGCCATACCACCTTGCTTTGGAGACAGCTACCTATAAACTGAAACCTCTACAAACTTTGAGCCAAATAAACTTTCCTCTTTGAACTTTGAGCATTATTCTGTCTCAGCAGTGAGTAACTAAGACACACCCTGTCTTGTTGAGTTGGATATACATCTTCTTTCTGTACACTCTACAAATGAACTCCACATGCGGAGAGTATATTTCTCATTGGTATACATAGAAACTGAGTGTTCAAGGATCCAGTGTTTAATATGCCAGTGTCTTAATACAGTGCCCAGCAAGAAACAGCCACACAATAAGTGATAGTTGATCTATTCTGAACCTAAGTACAAAACTGAATTGCTAGTAACTAGAGTTAGATTTTTTTTTTTTTTTTTTTTTTGAACCAGGGATTGAACTCAGGACCTGTTGTACTTGCCAGGCAGGCACTTGTGTCCCTGAGCTGTCTCCCCAGCCCCACCTGAATTAGATTAATATTAAATGATTAAAAATTAATAGGTAAATTGGAAAGCAAATGAAGCTTACCACTGCTTTCTTTCAGGATTTCAATATATAAGAGTGCACGTGCCTGGTGCTACAGAATCTGCAACAGTAAGAAATGACTTTTTGTGTAACTTGTGTTCATCTTCACTTCAAGAAGACAGAAAATTTAGAGTACTTGGTGGTAATAATGCATTTATGTCTTCTTGTAATTATGATGTTCAAAATAGTATCCAGGCCGGGCATGGTGGCGCACGCCTGTAATCCCAGCACTCGGGAGGCTGAGGCAGGAGGATTGGTGCGAGTTCGAGACCAGCCTGGGCTACAAAAGTGAGCTCAAGGTCAGCCTCAACTGCATAGCAAGACCCTGTCTCAAAAAGACAAAAAAAAAAAAATAGTATCCAGTATTTTAATGAGAATTAAATTGAATATATATTCTAATAATAAATGTTTTAATTTTTGCCTGCAGATAAACAGATAATTGAAATAATTACCACAAAAGCACTTCATGCTTTTCAGGGACATTCTAAAAATCAGCCCTTTCGGTTTCAGTCTTTTACAGTCTTCCTAAGAGGTATGTAAATTCTCTTTAAATTCAAAATTGTTAAAAGTACAGAGTTAGGGGCTGGGGAGATAGCTCCGAGGCACAAGTGCCTGCTGGGCAAAGTGCAAGGTCGTGAGTTCGAACCCTGGTCCCAAAAAAAAAAAAAAAAAAAAAGTACAGAGTTGACTTATTTATGTATATATATTAATACTCTGCTTCTATACCTTAAAAATGACAAGTCATTTTATTCTTGAGTTTTCTTAATGTTACATTTAGCTAATATGTCAATTATTCATTCAGGCATACAGTATTCATTTTTTAAAAGTATGTGCACTCATATCTCAATCATGTTAATCCTCAGGTTCACAGTCATTTTAAGGCAACAATCTCTCATTTTTTTATGTGTGTTTGCCATTGTTAAAATTGAGTTTATCATTTTAGTATACAAACTTCAGAAAAGTAAAAACTTTGTTTTTTTCTTCCTGTAGTAAAAATTCAAATAATTTACATTCACATTTGATTCTCCATTGAGAATTACATGTCTGTCTGTGAACTAGATATGCTGTAAATGACAAAATCACTCACTATCAGTTGCTCAGGAAGGAAATAAGTCTTCACAGAGAAGCCAGGAATGAAAATGAAAATGGGACTGAAAGTTTTTCCTAACTGAAATTTTCTCCACAGTCCCACCAGCATTTGTTATTGAATGGTAATAGCCATTCTTTCTGGAGTGATATGGAATTTCAGTGTTTTAATTTGCTTCTCTCAAATGATCAGTAATGCTGAATATTTTTTCATATATGTATTTGCTGCTTGTACTCTGTTCATTTCTGGTGCCTATTTTTGGTTTGAGTCTTTAAGTTTGGAGGTCTGTTTTATATATATATACAGGGTTTACAGTGTCTCACTATGTAACTATGTAAATCAGACTTGAATCCCAGGGACTGAACCCTGGCTTCTGTGCTCTGTCTGCCTAAGCAGACACTTTAGTTTATTGAGCTATCTGGTCAGCCTTGATTTTTTTTCAGTTCTTTATATGTTCTAAAGAGAAGTCCTTTGTCTGAAAGAACAACTTAAGATTTTTTTCCCATTCTGTGGGTTGTCTTTTCATTCTGTTCGTGATTTCTTTTGCTATATAAAACCTTTTTATAAGACAAGTCCCAGTTGTTGATTCTTTGTAGTATTTCCTGTGCCACTAGAGTTCGTGAACCAACATAGTAAAAATGGCCATACTCCCAAAATTGTCCTGCAGTTTTAATGCAATCCTAATCAAAATATCATTAGCATACTTCACAGAACTATTTTATAAAATTTTAAAATTTAAACCTTTGATCCAGTTTAGTGCAAAGCTGATTTACATTTTTATAGAAAACTTTTTGTCTAAAAAAACTTCCCAGTGCTCGCTTCGGCAGCACATATACTAAAAAACTTCCCAAATAATGTTTTTAAATTAAATGAGTACGTCAGCCCCCCTTCCTTTTTGATACTAGGAATTGAATGCAGGACCTTGTGCTTGCCATGCAGTTTGTGCCACTGAATCATATCCCCAGGCCTAAGAGACCTTTTTGAGTTGACTTAGAAGAGATACATAGATTTTCCAGGCTCCTTTCCTTCCTCTTGATCTTTCAATAACCTCAGGACACATCCACCAAACTCTAAAATTTCATGAAATAGTTTTCTTTTTTTTTTTTTTAGGCAGGGTTTCTCTATGCAGTTCAGGCTGGCCTTGAACTCACTTTTATGGCCCAGGCTGGTCTTGAACTTGCACTGATCCTCCTGCCTCAGTCACCCAAGCGCTGGGATTTACAGGCATGCACCACCATGTTCAGCAAATGCTCTTTGTTTTTTTCTTTTTTGCTTTTGTTTTTGTTTTGTGGGAACAGTGTTTGAACTCATGACGTTGTACTTGTCAGTCAGGCACTTGTGCCATGGAGCTATCTCTCTAGCCTCCTCATGAAATAGTTTTAAAAAACTATTTACTAGTTGGGTGTGGTAATGCAAGCTTGTAATCCCAGCACATAGGAGAATAAGGTAGGAGGATTGAGGATTGCCACAAGTCAAGGCCAGCATGAACTAAACAGGCTTTATCTCCATATTATGCCTATCTTATACTCTGAATAACGACTACAAGACAACAAAATGCAATGTATTAATTATAACTCTCCTACTAACTTGTTTTCAAATTTTGTTTTATTTTTTTCTCTTTAAAATAAAGCAGGACAAGCCGGGCATGGTGGCTCATGCCTGTAATCCCAGCACTTGGGAGGCTGAGGCAGGAGGATTGGTGCGAGTTCGAGATCAGCCTGGGCTACAAAAGTGAGCGCAGGACCAGCCTCAACTGCATAGTGAGACCCTGTCTCAAAAAGACAAAAAAAAATAAAATAAATAAAATAAAAAGAAAATAAAGCAGGACAAAAAAACCTACAAAATCCACAAAAGCTATTTACTTATAGAGATAATGGTCTTAGCTTTTATTTTCATCCTGTAATTCATTTCTCATTCTTTAGTTATTTTTAGGTTTTTTGATTTTTTGTTTTTTTGTTTGGTTGGTTGGTTGGTTGGCTTGGTAATTTTAATGTTTGTGATTTTTCATTATTATTTGTGTTTTTTTGTTATTGTTTGTTTTACTGTGGGTAGTGTTATTGGGAATTGAACCCAGGTAGCACTGAGTTATATTCAGCCATTTACTTAATTTATTTATTTATTTACTTACTTACTTACTTATTTATTTTTTGTGGAACCAGGGATCAAACTTAGGACCTTGCACTTGCCAGGAAGACATTTGTGCTCCTAAGCTATCTCCCAGCTCCTATTTTTAAATTTTGAGACAGGGTCTCACTAAGTTGATCAGACTATCCTTGAATTTATGATCCTTCTGCTTTAGAGTCCCAGGTAGCTGGGAGGATTTCCCATTTGTGTTTATTTCTTCCCTTTCAGTTCTACAGGTATATCATTATGCTCTCTGGTATTAAGAAGGTACAGTGAAAAAGATCACTTCTTCACAGGGAGAACTTCATGCTTAGAAACCTCTCGTAAACTTTTCTTTCGTGATTTTCCAACCAAACAGATTCTAATAGTGGAATAAAGAACCAAAATTTTTAGCACACTTTTCAAATTGAACTTATACAAAAGCTTTACCAATTCTCTATGTTCAACTGAAGAACTTAAATAGAATGAGTTTCAGTTCTGCCATTAACTATATATATAGCCTTGTGTAATTCCCTTACCTTTTTAGTTTCTTCATGTGTAAAGTGGAAATAATGTTTACTTTGTAGTTTGAAGTTATTATGTTACATATATCTTACAAATATTATGAATGGTGCCTTTTAAAATTATTTTCTTTCCAACTAATATTATCATGCATAAAGTTATTTTATTAACATTCCTTGACATTTAATAGAAGATATTTCAGGGCTGGCGAGATGGTTCAGCAGTCTAAAGCGCCTGCTTAGGAAAGCTTAGGCAACCTCAGAACTGTGGTTCAACCCCCAGTACCACATGCTGCGCCAGCCCCACCCCCAGGGCAGGCTGAGCTGGTCATAAAAAAAAAAAAAGTTTCATTTATATAGAATAATTTCTTACTGTTTAAAAATATTTATTTATTTGTTTGTTTATTTATTTATTTGGTACAGGGTCTCACTATGCAGCTCAGGCTCATAGTGATCATACTGTCTCAGTCTCGCCAGCACTGGGATTACAGGCATGTGCCACCTGGCCTGGTTTTAGTGGCTGGCACAGCACACCCAGGGTTCCAAGCTAGAACAGCATGTGGTACCAGAAATCAAACCCAGACCTTTGTGTTTGCCAAGCAGGGTCTTAGACTGTTGAGCTATCTCCCCAGCCCCTAATTTTTTTTTACTCTTAACTATATTAGAGGACAGTAGTTTAACATGCTTCTTGAAGGTAATTCCTGTTACACACAAGTATAAAATATATCAGGAAACTGCCTCAACTTACTTTATTGGTGATATTACATATAGATATTATACTAAACAAAACTAAGTACTTTATTACCTACCAAACCACTAACTTTTTACTGGGTCTGGATGTTTGAAGCATATGATCATGTTTTTCTGTGTTTAATAATTTTAGATGAATTAGTAAATACAATGAATATAGGAAATGAGTATAAAATTATTGGAATTCCAGTATCTGTCAAAAGTTCACAAACAGCTGTCTGCATTGAAGCAAATAGCATCATTTCTTGCAATCCAAAAGGTAAGGAACATCATACATTAACGAACATTTCAATTCCAGTTAATCCATTCAGCAAATAAATACCATTTGTCTTTGTACTACATACTCTTCTGAGTACTAAAGATAAAGGATAGCCAAGTTCCTACTCTTAAGTCTACTGTAGTAGATGGTCAATAAAAATATAGACAATCAATACTATCATTTCTGACAATAAATGTCATGGAGAAAATAAAGCATGGGTAATATTGTACAACTCTGATGCCTAACAGGATTTCATTGGGTGTACACTTGATTCAGCAAAGTCCTATCCAGGATGAGTTTGCACTGGACAAAAGACAGGCTCCAGTTCTTATATATTTGGTCAAGGAGGTTGATCTTCAGCACACAACTCATGGACCGGCAGAAGGGGAGCAAAGACAGTTTGTGAAAATGTTACAGCTTTGTATTTTGGTAGACCTAACAGTGTTACAAGATCAGGAACTTATAAAATTTTATTTGCAGGGATATAAGTTACTGATTTTATCTATATTAGAACAAAGAATAACAACTGTATGGAGGAGAAAGTTTGGGAAACTTGGCATTTTCTTTTTAGGGTCCTGTCTTACAGGCATGTGCCACTGAGCCTATTTTTTTTTTCAGTGAGTAAAATGTTGAATAAAGTAAGCACTGATAGACTATAGATAATTTAGTGATGTTTTTATATGTTCCAGTGTTATTTCAAGATTTATTGACCTGGTAGCAGAATGTAGGTTGAAAAATATGCTTTCTTCTGTTGACCTTCAGATTAAAGCAGATTTCAACCATTCAAATGTGGCAATAGTTAGACTATGGCAGGCTTCTCTCAGTCCATGAGCATGAGTACATAGAGGTAATCATGATGACATCTATGACTACAGTGGCAAAAGAAAGAACTGTGTTATTTTTTCACAGCTATTCCCCCAACACTGACCATTGGACAAACTACAGTTAGTCAGCTTTTGATCTCAGAGACCAAATACCTAAGAAAAACAACTTAAAGTAGGAAAAAGCCACAGAGAACATTGGTGAGTTAGGGATAAGCCCTTAATACAAGAGTTTTGGAGAAAACACTTCATATTTAAACCAGAACACTTATACTTTTCAAGAATTGGAGAAAATGAGGAATAGAGAAGAACTAGAAAGTTACAATATAGTATAGCAATTCCAGAACAGGAAAATACAAATAATTCCTTTAAACTACATTCCAATACTTTCCATTCTTGTTGTTCTTACTGAAGTAGTATTTCAAATATAGAAATATATGAACAAATACAGTAAGCAGTCCAAGAACACCATGATCTCCTTTACTTGTATATGTCTTAAAAGATTTGCCTTCAACCCATAACCAATGTATGCGTGTACATCAAGTGACTATTTCCTATTATTACATTCTCTGAGATAGAAATTAAAGATAAACATAACCTCCATTCATAATTTTGCAAAATTTGAATAGTCCATGACTAGAACTATAATTTGATAATATTGTGGTGATATTTGTATACCCGTAATACTATTTTTGTTATTTACTTTTAGTTTCTTCAGGAATTAGTGACAACTTCAATTGTCTCCTCTCCTTGACTTCCGGTTCATGCTGGAAATTTACAGCAATACTTGCCAATATCTTTGCATCACAAATTGTTCCTCCTGGGACTTACAATTTGTTGAAGCTATATTTGTTGATGAGTCTAGTACAGACAAATGATTGTAAGAAGGAACTAGAAAATTGCCTGGATATTTTAATTATAACAAGTGATACTCTACTTGTAGACAGGTAAAATATGTGCAATGATTTTTTTCAAAATATATGTTTGTTGTAGAACTACATAAGCACTTTCCATTAGTATTATTACAGTATGAAATTTAAATCTGAGAACTGTACGTATTTAAATCAGTTTTCACCAGTGAAGTTCAACAGTTTTTATTCATGAATTGAGAACTGTAATATTTGCTTTCAACATTTTGCAAATCTAGCCACTCAAAATTTTAAATTATAAGGGGCTGGGGAGATAGCTCAGTAGAATAAGTGCTTGCCTGGCAAGCGCAAGGACCTCAGTTCAATCCCCAGCCCCATGGGAAAAAAAATTAAATTATTCTATCACTCAGAGCTTTACAAATGCAGTAAATGCATATTCTTTAGGGCCCCCCCAAAACAATTGTCTAACTTACTTAGACAAATGTTCTGCTGTTGTACCTTGTGTTCATATTTAAACAATCTCCCATGAGCTAACAAATTATTTTCTTCTTTCCTTATATATATCATTCAATAATAATCATTCACTACACCCAAACAAGGCTATAAGAAGTGTGAAAGTTGCCGGGGCTTTTTAGGGGGAATATCTACCTAGCATTTAGGGACTCACTTCTAGCAATTATATTTTGTTAATATTTTGTATGTCGTTTTAAAGCAAATAAATTTATGGAATTTAAAATTTTTGAAACTTGAAATTAAGCTGAGCATGGCAGTACAAACTAATAATACCAGGTGAGGTAAAAAGATAGAAAATTTGAGGTCAATTAGGGCAACCTACAGAGACTATCTCAAAAATAAAAAAAAATTTCTGTAATCCCAGCAGTTGGGAGGCTGAAGGAGGAGGATAGCCACATTGAGGCTAGCATAGGCTACACAGTGAGTCCAAGGCCAACCTGAACTATATAGTGAGATGCTGTCTCAAAAAATGAATGAATGAATGAATGAATGAATGAATGAATGAATGATTGGGAGGGGCTGGGTAGATAGTTCAGGGGAACAAGAGCCTGCTTAGCAAGGTCCTGAGTTTTATCCCCAGTTCCAGAGAAAAAAAGAGTGGGGCTGGCCAAATAACTCAGCGGATTAAAGCGCCTGCAAACAGCCACAGGGGCTAGGGTTTGGGTCTCTGGGCCTGCTGTGCCAGCCTCTCCCTTGGGGCACACTGAGAGGGCAATTGAGACTGGGCATGGTGGTGCACACCTGTAATCCCAGCTCTTGGGAGGCTGTAAACAGGTGGATCACTAGGAGTCCAATCTAGTAATGAGACACTGAACACCCTGTAGACCCTTCCCTAAAACACACACACACACACACACACACACACACACACACACACACACACACAGAATTAATTAATTAATTAATTAATTAAATGTAGCTGAGTACCTTCTGGATTCAAAGAAAAGAGACACAGGGAATGGGAAAGAGAACCAAAAACTAAAAAAAATAAACACTTCAAATTAGGTTAACATAACCAAGTAATGTTTTGTTAAAATTAAATAATCACCAGCTCAGGAGTTTAAGACCAACCTGACCCACATAGTGAGAATCTGTATGTAACTTTTAATTAAAATATCTAAGTGATATAAATGTATACCACCTCCTGTTTCTGACTTAAGTAGTGTGGGATTTCTTGGTATTAAAATGTGCTTAAAAGCTCCTCAGGTGATCTTAATACAATCTAAGAATGAAAACCACTGTTTTATAGTTTGAAAAGTTTGTTTGAATATTTCACTCCTTCATATATCTTTCTTCATTAGTGTATGTTTGTAACATACAATATTACATTTACTGTGGAGAATTCATCATATACCTAACATATCTGAATTCTTTTGCCCTCATTCTATATGTCTTCAAATTCCTATTTGAAGACATAGTTCATAGTAGTTGACCATCCCCATGAGACTCTTCTGCATTGCATATCTGTAGCTGCTCATCATAGTTGATTACATCAGCAACTGATTTCTTTGGCAACCATTTTAGAGCTAAGCTAAAATAATTATGTTCCTTTCTCAGATTTGAAGTGAAGAGAATGAGCAATTAGCAAAGAAGTTAGAAGCTAAGAGGACATATCAAGAGTTGCTATGATACAGAAGCAGCAGAAATAGTCATGATGGTACATTAGCAAGCCTAATGTAAAATTCTGAATATGAAAAAGAAAGCAATCCACAAAAAAAGAATAACCCAGAAGCTTTCTCTGACTCTTTTCCAGGAAAAAATAATATTCCGTTATTAGCATTTTCAATGCATTACTTGAGTACTTATCACATTGTATGTTAGTTTTCTGTTTCTTTTGCTAGGTTATGAGCTGTCCATGTTAAGAACCAAGTTTATGTATATTTTAATCTAATACATATATTATGAATGCCCAGTAGACATTGAATCAAATTTAGTTGTGCAACTGTTAACACATATGACTTCTGAAAGTCAAATATTAAATAATAGTAATGACTACCTTATTTTTCTTTTAGACTTTTGAATTTTAGCATAAGCCTTGTTCCACATGGTATACATCATCCAGTCTCTACTGAAATTTTTCCTACTCTATCCAGAGATAAATATGGAACTGGAGCAGTTAGCATTCAGGCTGGCAGTGCTTTGCTAGCTAAAGGTGGTATCTGCTTTATAGGAGACTTGTGCTCACACAAAAAAGATAAACTTGAACAACTTCAATCAGGTAAACCATATTTTTAAATTACTTGTTACCTATTTAACCTAGTCTTATTAATGCCAAGGAATTAGTTAACAGTTAAGATAATAGTGTACATGTTTTAGGAGTTGTGAAATATTAAATATCATTTCTCATTTTAGTTTCACAACTAAAAAGAAGAACTTAATGTGTAAATGCATTGTTTTAGCATTTGCCTTTGCTTTGACTTGTACTAGCACATTGCTTTACATTGGGCCAGATTTATTTCTTCTTGTCTTACTGCATTAAGACATTCAGTTCAATGTTAAAAAGTAGTATGAGAGATTATATTCTAGATTGGCTCCTGATCTTAGTGGGAAAGCTTCAAGGTTCTCATCATTAAGTATGATGTTAACTATATTCTTTTTGTAGATATTTTGGAAGATTTTTTTAGGAAGTTCCCTATTTATATTTGCTGTAAGTTTTTTTATTATTATGTATAGGTGTTTGATTTTTGTCCAATGCTTTTTTTGAAACTATTAATCTAATCATGTGATATTTCTCCTTTAATTTATTGATACAACAGTGTATATTAAACAACTTTGAAACCCTGGACTTCTGCCCAGGATGAGATAGGCCATGCCTCTCATCTTGGGGCATGTCTGAGGGACTAACAATATGCCAAGGAGGGCACTGGCAGTAAGACCTACATGTGCCCAGGTTGGCCCAGCGGGACACCTCTTGGGAGCCTCCGTATGTGATGGGCAGTCCCAGCCCTGCCATCTGTGCCCACAAGCCCTCCTCTCACTGTCAACAGCCATATTCCTGTGCCACGCCACCCATGTGGACCCACTCTCCTGCCCAGGATCAGTTCTTCCCAGGAATCTTATGCCCTTCTTAACAAATATGGACTCTGATATCAAAGGAAGAGATGGACAAAGTGGAACCCTGCACCATGCTTGGGAGAAGCTGCTGGCATGTGCCAGTGAGGTCTAGAGTTAGTCTCTCTGCAGCCCACCTCCAGGAAGTTTACTGGTACCATGGGTTTTGTTACACAATTTGGACTAATAGTGATTCTCCGGGTTCAGCCTCCCCAGCACCAGCATAACAGGCATACACCACTACACTTGGCCTGGCTATACTTCTACATAAGCATCAGTAGTAGTAGTAGGAGCAGCAGCAGCAGCAGCAGCAGCATTGTCACCCAAGTTCCCTGGACCCCAAGGGTAGCTCTTGAGTACATCAGAATGAACTCATAGAAATGCCTCTTTATCTACTTGACAACGAATTCTACCTAGACTTAAGAAAGAAAGAAAGAAAGAAAGAAAGAAAGAAAGAAGGAAAGAAAGAAAGAAAGAAAGAAACTGTTAAACTATCTGTGCATACATAATGGATAAATTCCATTTGGTTGTGGTGTATGGATATTTTTATACATTGTTGGATTTGATTTATTATTCTGTTGAAGACTTTTACATGTATGTTCATGAGAAGTTTTTTTTTTTTTTTTCTTATGGTTTTGTCTAGTTTTGGTATTAGAGTAATGGTGGTTAAGTCAAATTTATTTATTTATTATTTATTTATTTATTTTTTAAATGTTAGTTTGTTTATTTATTTTTATGGCCGGCTCAGCCTGCCCTAAGGACAGGGCTGGCGCAGCATGTGGTGCCAGGGATCGAACCGCGGTTCCTGCAGCCGCCTGCAGGCACTTTAGACCACTGACCCATCCTGCCGGACCGGTTAAGTCAAATTTATATGGAAAGGTACATGGGAACCACAGAGGAACTGACAGAGGAGAAGAAAATAGGATTAAGTGAGGCAAAACAGATGAAATCATAGTGCTGCCTACAGAAGTTGGTTGGCTACCAGTCAGAAGGAAAAGTGAAATTAATAAGTTCTCTGCTCATGGAGAATGTTTCAGGGCCAGGAGAATCTTATGTAGTTAGAGATAATAGGAAGAAGAGACTTTGCTTTCTGAATGTTCCCCGAGAGTCAACAGTTGGTGAGTGAGGAAGATACAAGTATCTGAGCATGCACAGTCATGAGCAGGAGCTGGTGGGGACACCATTGTGGGGAACGTCTGGTGTTAACAAAGGTCCAAGAACAGTCCCTTGGCTGCTTCATACTGCCAAGTTCCCAGAGGGAATAAGGAAAGAACAGGCATTTGCCGGGTGTGGTGGCGCATGCCTGTAATCCCAGCACTCGGGAGGCTGAGACAGGAGGATTGGTGCGAGTTCGAGACCAGCCTGGGCTACAAAAGTGAGCTCAGGACCAGCCTCAACTGCATAGCGAGACCCTGTCTCAAAAAGACAAAAAAAAAAAGAAAGAAAGAAAGAACGAACAGGCATGAGAGGCAGCTGGCAGTCAGAAAGCACACTGGGGAGGGTGGGGGGAGAGTCCCATGGAGAAACAGGGACTGGGTCACAGACTTGGTTCCTGTAGTCAGATGCCATTTTCAGCCTGAGTTACACAGAACTGACTGGGGGCTCCATATTCCCACTAAACCAGATTCCTACTGCTAGGGGGAGACCCCAAAGAGTCTTATGGTATGTCATTTTTCAGCTAGACCTAATAGATACCACTGAGATGGATTATCCTATTATTGTTGTAGTTGAATAGATTGCATAGGAATGATCCTGACTCATGGCATAATTTAGTGCCAGGGAACTTGTCCATGAATTCCAGCATTACACCCAGGGAGAAGTACAGCAAAAGTACCTAGCCCAAGAATTCAGACTAGATGAAACTCTGCAAGAATGGCTGTAACCTAGCAGAAAGAAGTCCTGAGTCTGAGTTAACTTCAGTATTATGGTGGAGGGATCAGAGGAACAATTGGGATGGGAGCACTCAGACTCTATGACAGAAAAGCTATTTGTGAGTCACATATACCATGTCCTATTGGAATATCTAATTGTGTTCCCATCAAATGTCTTAATAAGGTTTTGTATGCTTCTTACATTATTTAGCAAGGTGATGTTATGTTATGATCTTGTATGATTTCATGTGTATATTAGATCATTACTATTGTATATTTGTTCTTTCACTGGCTCTGATTTAATAGCTATCTAGGCTCTCTCCCTCATCTCAGGTCTTTATCGAGTTTCTTCTCCTCAGACCTCTAAGAGAATATTATTAACGTTTATCCTTGTTATTTTTCCAAACGTATCAACTCCTCTCAGTTTTAGCCCCCTCATAGTCACTCCAACCTTCACTAGTATAATTCTTCAATCTTCCACATCCTAAAATTTTGACTCCTCCATATTTTACTTATTTTATTGTCCTCCCTATAATCAAGTTCTTAACCATGTAGCTGTGCTTAATCACAATGTGAACCTCCTTTCTCCCATATCTGCTCTTGCCCCCAAAAATTATTCTCTGAAAATTCTCAGTACTAAACCTTCAACGCAACTAAAAATATTCCAATAAAATCTGATCTCACATCAATCTTTTCTTCTCATTGACCACTAGTGTCCCTTTCAAATCTCCTGCTTAGTGTTTAACACTACTCTTCCAAACAGCCTCCATTCTCCCCACCCCATCACACCTACCTCAGTGCAGAACAACCACAAGTAATAAACAATCACAGCGTTCCACAGAGAATAGACAAAGAGGAAAAGAGTAATTGTAAGAGTAATTGTAAGAGTAATTGTAAAGAGTAATTGTAAGAACTATCATATAGGAGCAAGATTGAATCGGTGAATCCTGTTATAAATAGAAGAAATTCTTTCAGCAAAACATAGGGACAGATACAAAATCTCTTAGACTAAACAACAGGAGTAAATGGGCATATGAAGATAAAGATTATCTGTAGGGAAACAACATTCTACCGGAGCTTTTTAGCTCCATATAAGCCACAAACTCTTCTTCTCCAGTCTGTAAACTGCAGTACTCTCAAAAAAGAAAAGAGGAGAAAAAAGAGGGGGCTACATATAGTCAAAGATAGATTATAGATAGATAGACATAATAGCTACAAGTAGGATACTTTACAAAGTTGCATACTTTACAAATCTAGAGAAAGCAATGCAATACTAAAATTCATATGACACCAACAGAGACCCAGGGAAGCAAAAGCAGTTTTTGTCAACAAGAGCAAAACTGGATGCATTATTATGCATTATTATTATTATTATTATTATTATTATTTGTAAAAAAATGATTTACCAACTCCATTTTTGTATAAAATATATGGGAAAAACCTAGCCAGTCACCACACAACTGTAACCACATGAGAAGTACTTTATCAAACTTGGTGTCTAAGAACAAACCAATGTTTATGTCTACAGCATTGTCTATGCATTTCCTTTAACTGCTTTTAAAAATGCCATGTGTCCCCACTGATGTCTTCTGTCCAGGCGACAACACAAGGGCAGTGGAGGGTGGGTGACAATCCTAAGTGGGTTTTCTGCTGTCCTTTCTTTCCAGTCAGAGATTTGTGGATATGAGGAATCACACCACCACCAGCTATAGTCACCTTGATGAGGGAATCAGACTCTTAATCTCCACGGATGGCAAACTGCAAATGACATGGAGTGATGCGCTTGACCTTGAGATCCTTGGATGTGTTCCCTGCCAGCTCCAGCACCTCGGCCATGAGGAACTCCAGGATTGCAGCACTGTGAACAGCAGCAGTGGCACCCACTCATCCATGGCTGGTAGTGCGTGTCTTCAGATGTCTGTGAATGCAGCCCACAGGAAACTGCAGCCCAGCTGTGAGGGTGACGCAGCCTTGGCCTTGGCCTTGCCACTGTCCTTCCCAGCTTTGCCTCCAGCCATAGTCTCAGCTGACTCTGCCTGTTCTCAGCTGCTGCACCGCCTGCTGCCACCCCTCACTGACACAGCCACTCTCCTGGATACATTATTATACCTGACTTCAAGTTATACTATAAAGCAATAGTGACAAAAATTGCATGGTACTGGAACAAACACAGACACATGGAGCAATGGAACAGAACTGAGGATACAGAAGCCTCCACAGACGTAGTTAAGTATTTGATCTTTGACAAAGGGTGCAAAATCATGCCTACTCAACAAGTCGTATTGGAAACAATAGTTATCTGTTTGCAGAAGAATGAAATGGACCCTTATCTCTCACCTATATACTAAATTTAAATCAAACAGAATCAAATCTAAACACTAAAATAAATATTAACCCTTCTGGAAGATAAAAGAAGTAAAACACTTGAACACATATATGTAGGAAAGGATTGTCTAAACAGAACCTCAGTTGCACAAGAAACTCCAGGAAAAATCAACAAATGACATTGTATTAGAATAAAAATCTTCTGTACAGCAAAAGAATCAATCAGTAGAGGGAAGAGACAGCCTACAGAATAGCAAAAAAGTGCCAGCTGCTCCTTAGATAGAGGACTAATATGTAGAACATATGAAAAACTGCAAAAAATTAAACCACCTAAATGTGGAGATCCAGTCAGGAAATGGGCAAGAGAAATGAACAGACACTTCACAGAGAAACAAATACACATGACCAAAAAATACATGAAAAAAATGTTCAGCATCTCTGGGCATTACATAGATGCAAATTAAAACAATGATAAGATTCCTTCTTACTCTAGAAAAAATGGCAATCATTTAGAAATCAAGCAGTAACAAACTATGGCTGAGCTGAAAAAACCTTTTCCATTGTTGGTGGGAATGCAAATTAGCACAACCATTATGAAAATCAGTATAGAGGTTTCTCAAAGAACCAAAATGAGAAATTCCATAAGACTCAGCTAGTCCCCTCCTAGTTATCTTCTCCAAAGAGCTTAAGTCATCAAATTACAAAGATATATGTATACTAACATTTATAGCAGTACAATTCATAATAGCTAAATCTTAGAAGAAGCCTGTGTGCCCATCAACAGATAATTGGACAAAGAAAATGTGGCATCTATATATAGTGCAGTATTACTCAGCAGAACAGCACATTTGAGACATTTGAAGGAAATGGGTGCACCTGGAAAATACAGTGTTGAGTGAAACAAATCAGACACACAAGCTTAAATACCATGTGATATGTCTCATTTGAGGGAGGCAAAGTACAAACAAAAAAGTGATTTAGGATGAATAGAAAGACAAGAGGACAGATCTCTTGCAATTGCACTAAAGAAGTGATCCAAGGTAATAAGGGAAAAAGATGAAGAGAAGGAGAAATGACAAAAATAAAGATGTGCTATACACAGGAGCCTAATAACCCCAATTAATCTAAATTCTATATTACATAACATGAGCTTAGAAAAATAATACTAACAAGTAGTTAAGGGAAACCAATGGGGGAGGAGGTAGGGTGAAAAGAGGAAGAGAATTAGAAATAAGCTGTAATATGGGTACATAATCACTCCCCAAAATGACTAAATTGCATAAATTGCAAACATAGTAAAGAAATGGAAAAAATATGAATAGTAATGGGAACAGTGATGCACGCCTATAATTATAGCACTCTGTGGGGCTCAAGCAGGAGAGTTGCAAGTTTGAACTCACCCTGGGCAACTCTACTTAAAATAAAGAAATAAAAAGGGCTGGATATGTAACTGAACATAAAACCCCCGGGCCCCAAGTCTCTAGTATCATAAAAAATGAAAATAAAAATGAAATAGAAAAATGAGTGACTAGGCAAAGGAGGATAATATATACATTTTTACATAGAATGTATAATCAGAATATGTCAGAAACTGAAAATACAATCTGTGGTTTTTGTGAATAATGATGTCATAAATATTGATGTAAATACGTTTTTTTGAGTCCTTACTTTTGACATTTTTTAATATAGCCTAGGAATAGAATTACTGGATTCTATGGTACTTCAGTGTTTAACTTCTCTTTTGTGTGTTTATGTGATATTGGAGATTAAACCCAGGGACTCTGCACTGAGCTGTATCCACAGCACTTTATTTTTAATTTTGAGACAAGGTCTCATAAATTGCTGAGCTCAAACTTGTGATCCTCCTGCACCAGCGCCCCATAGTACTGTGATTATAGGCATCCATCTCCATACCTAGCTTTAGTGTTTAATTTTTTTAAAGAAATGTATTTAGTACAGCGTCTACAGGACCTCACTCACTATGTAGATCAGACTTGTAGTGATCCTCCTATTTTCAGCCTCCCAAGCACTGAGATTACAGGTGTGCACCACCACGCCCAGTCTCAATTGCTGTCTCAGGGTGGTACCGGCATGGCACTGGGCTGGGGGGGAGGGGGGGTGGGGAGGATAGCCCAGCTGCTGTGTTCTGCCTAAGCCCGCACTTTAGTACGCTGAGCTATCTGGCCAGCTCAATGTTTAACTTTTGTTTTGTTTTTTTTGTTTTTTGTTTTTTTCTTTTTCTTTTTTTTTTTTTTTTTTTTTTTT
>PVJA010016029.1:0-44240 GCA_004027025.1 Myocastor coypus
AAAAAAAAAAAAAAAAAAAAAAAAAAAAAAAAAAAAAAAAAAAAAAAAAAAACAGTAACAGGTAAGAGTACATATAGTATAGAATTTCAAAACAAGAAAATTTAACAATGGTTCCATTACATATTTCCATCATCAAATCAGTATAGATCAACACATATAATTATGTAAGACTGACCAAACAATTAAACATTAACATTTTCAATAAACATTAATTTTTTTAACTCTTCCAAATGAATTTTGTATTTAAGTCTTCTAAAAAAAAAAATCATACGGGTTGAGAATGCAGAAAATGCAAGCAAGGTCCTGAGATTGATTCCTGGTACCACCCAAAATTTATTTATTTATTTAATTCCTCTTTTGAGTCCTTACACTAGGGAGACTATACTATATTTGCATATGTAGGCCTGGTTTATTTCACTTATGAGTATACGTTCAAAATACATCCATTTATATGATCTGCTACAATTTTGTATATGTTTACATTTCTAAATTTTTGTTTAAAAATGTATAACTGTTTTTATCACATTCTATAGGAATTTATTAGAATATCAATGATTGATGGAAAATACTGATTCCATGTTCAGTCTAAGACATTTGATATTCAGACAGACAGTGATGTTAAGCTCAAGTACCTATGTTCTACAGTAGTTGTATCACTAAGCTTCTCTTCCGGAGGGTTAAGAATGTAAGGTTACAGACAAAAAATTAAAGAAAAAGAAGGGCTACAAGGATAGCCAATATTTTGGCCCTAGCCCTTGAAGGTCAGTGAGGACTCAGGATATAAGAGATCCTGTACTGTAATATCCTATAACTCAGTGGTGTCCCAAATTTTCCGTTCAAGAAGGATATGGGGCCACAGAGGAAAGGGATTGATGATGCTTAGTGTGCCTAAGGAGAGTTACCTAGAGAGAAAACATTCTCTCAGGCTTTCACAGAGAGCAAACTAGTCAAGCAATGGCCGTGATTCATCTAGATGGTTGACACTGACAACAGTTCTACAAAGCACTTTACATGGTTTTCAAAGTAAATCCTGAGGAGATTTGATTGACCTTGGGAGATACAAAAGTTATATGTTTTGTAATACAGGTCTTGCTTTAACTTGCCCTTAACCACCCAGCAAAAAAGTTTAATCACAAGACATAGAAAGTAAAGCTAGATTAGTATGTTGAGCTGTAAAAGGCTTAAATCAACAGCTTCTGATATTGCCAGTTCTGCCAGTAACCCACTACAATTATGGAATATTGGAATATGTATACAACTACTTTCTCTTAGTTCAATGAGAAGAAATTTTGTACAAACAGTGTTTAGAAAAATTATCCTATCTGCATCCTGTACGCTGAATAACTACTGTGAAGACAACACTATGCCTTATATTAATTATTGTGGCTGTACTACTAACATGTTTTGAAACTGTCTCATTGTTATTTCTTATTAAAAGTAATAAAAAAAATTAAAAAGTGCTATGTCAGAAAGTATATACTTTTTATTTTGATAGCGACATTACTTTCATATATTGTATTTCCTTTTTTGCGTCGTTGATCCCTGGTGTGCCTTGCTGGCCATGCCCCCTGGGCACGCTGAGACAGCAATTGAGGCTGAACCTGGTGGTTTGCACCTGTAATACCAGCACTTAAGAGGCTGAAAACAGGAGAACCACTAGGAGTCCCATCTGTGTAGTGAGACCCTGTAGACCTTGTACTAAATACATATATATATATATATATATATATATATATATATATATATATTGTTTTCATGAGATGGTTCAATGAATTTTAGATTTCCACTTGAGAATCTGTCTCATTATATCTTCCCTTCTGGAGGTTGATGTCACTCCACCAAAGGCTTTTAGTTGCCCTGTGACCTTCACAGGAAGGAGGCTCAAAGGAGGAACCCTGGAAACCCTACAAGTCAAAAATTAAGACTGCAGCTAAAAAGCCTATATTAGCTGCCTGGAGGATGACACATCAAACAAAAGAGAATCAAGATGTCCTTGTTTACAGTCACCTCATCCTCAGGCTGCCACTTGTCAACCATCAAGTGCTGAAAGATTCCTACAAGGGAGGTTGATACCCTACATTTGCCACCCAGAGCCAAGAAATAATCTACCTCTAGATAGCAACCATATGTCCAGCATAGTATGAAAACAGAAATGGAGGAATCACCAACAAGAGTCATGTGACTTCTAGTAAAGGGAAGGAGTATTGACAAGCTCATTGCTTAAAGCTAGCATTACGCTGACATCAAAATTGAAAAAGGAATCAACAAAGAAAGAAAATTACCAGCCAATTTCCCTAATAAGCATAGATACAAAAATCTTTAATAAGGGAGCTAGCTAAATAGCTCAGCAGATTAAAGCACCTGCTTAGGCAGACACAAGCCAGCCCTGCCCCCAGGGTGTCCTGAGACATCAAGTGAAACTAGGTGTGGTGGCGCATGCCCATAATCCCGGCTCTTTGGGAGGCTGAATGGCTAAACACAGGGGGATCACTGCAAGTCCTATCTATATAGTGAGACCCTGTAGACCCTTACTGAAATACAAAAAAAAAGAAAAAACAAAAACAAACAAACAAAAAAAAAAAACCTGCAATAAGAAACTGACAGGCAGAAAGAAAAGAAAAGAAAAGAGAAATTGGCAAACAGAGAAAGGCTTCTTTTTGTTTGGCGGTAGCCATCAGATAAACCAAGATGGATGTGTACAAGTATATCCAGGAGCTGTGGAGGAAGAAGCAGTCTGATGTGATGTGCTTTCTGCTATGAGTCCACTACTGGCATACCACCAGCTCTTGGCACTCCACAGGGCTCCTTGCCCCACCCGGCCAGACAAAGCTCAAAGACTGGAATACAAGGCCAAACAAGGTTATGTCATATACAGGGTTCACATGTGCTGTGGTGGCCGCAAATGTCCAGTTCCTAAGGGAGCAACTTATGGTAAGCCTGCCCATCATGGCATTAACTAGCTGAAGTTTCCACAAAGCCTTCAGTCTGTTGTTGAGGAGCAAGTTGGATGCCACTACGGGGCTCGAAGAGTTCTACATTCTTACTGGGTTGACAAAGACTCCACACACAAATTCCTTGAAGTTATCCTTACTGATCCATTCCACAAAGCCATTAGGAGAAATCCTGACACCCAATGGATCACCAGTCCTTAAGCACAGGGAGATGTGTGGGACTGACATCTGCAGGCCACAAGGATCACGGCCTTGGAGAGGGCCACAAGTTCCACCACACTGCTGGTGACTCTCACCATGCAGCTTGGAAAAGGCGCAATACTCTCCAGCTCCACTGTTACTGCAAATTATATAAGTGATGTCTGTAAAATTCATAACCCAATAAACAATTTAGGACAGGAATTGGCAAACAGAATGCAACAAATCTTTAAAAAGATCATGTATTGTGACAGTTAGTTTTATCCCAGGGATGCAAGGATGGTTCGACATATGTAAATCAACAAATGTATTAGAGCACACAAATAGAAAGAAGGTCCAAAATCACACGATCGCCAGATTCAATATAATCCCAATTAAAATACCATTAGTCTAATACAGACATCTAGAGAAAACATTCCTAAAATTCATCTGGAACCAGAAGAGACAGAGAATAGTATAGCAATTGTGAGCAACAAAAGAAAAGCAGGAGGCACCACAATGCCTGACCTGAAATTCTACTACAAAGCTACTACAATAAAATCAGCATGGTACTGGCATAAAAACAGACCTGTGGATCAATGGAACACAACAGAAGATGCAGACACAACTACAAACAAACCAGGCACCTTATCTTTGTCAAAGGAGTCAAATACATACACTAAAAGAAACATACCCTCTTTAACAAATGGTGCTGGAAAAACTGGCTTTCTACTTGTTAAAGACTAAAACTAGACCTGTGTGTATTGCCATGTACTAAAATCAAAATTAAACAAAGATCTAATTATTAAAACAGAGAAACTAAATCTACTAGAGGGAAAAGTAGGAAGAAACTTGAAGACACAGGAGTAGGTAGACAGTTTATGAACAAAAACCAAACTGTGCAGGAAATACTACTGAGAATCAACAACTGGGATCTCATCTTACAGAAAAGTTTTGTATGTCAAAAGAAATTACCGGGGCCCAGTGGGATGGCTCAGTGGTCTAAAGCGCCTGCTTGGGAAAGCTTGGGCGGCTTCAGGGACCACGGTTCGATCCCCAGCACCACATGCTGCGCCAGCCCTACCGTCAGGGCGCGGGCTGAGCCAGCCATAAAAATGAGTGAATAAGCAAATAAAGGTTATGAAACAAGAAAAACATAAATAAATAAAATAAAAAATTCTTAAAAAAAAAAAAAAAGAAAGAAATTACCAACAGAGTAAAAAATAAAGAAAACAAAAAAGAAACATGATTTGGGAAAACATTAGCTGAGCTTCCCTCAAACAAAAGATTTCTATCCAAAACATACAGAGAATTTAACAAAACTCAAGCCTCTAAAGTTCAACGACCCAATCAAAAACTTGGCATCTGAAATGATTAAACACTTCTCAGATGAAGATTTTTTATCATTTACATATATGAAAAAGGTTCAACATCATTGGTCCTTTGAGAAATGCAAATTAAAACAATGATGATTTTCCATCTTATTCCATAAACAATGACTAACATTAAGATGTCAACCAATAACAAATACTGGCGAAGCTGTGGGGAAAAAGGAAATCTCCATTGTTGGTGGGAGTGTAGACTTGTACAACCACTATGGAAATATCAGTGTGGAGATTCTGCAAGAAGCTAGGATTAGAGATCCCCTTCAACCCAGCTATCCCATTGCTGAGTACTTTTCCAGAAGAACTAAAAATATCATACTACAGTAATATATGTGCACTCATGTTTATAGCAGCACAATTTATCATAGCTAAATCTTGGAAACAACCCAAATGCCAATCAACTGAGGAACAGATAGAAAATATGTGATATTTTTATACAATGGAGCATTTCTCAGCTATAAAGAAAAATAAAACTGAGACTTTTCTAGTTAAATGGATACAACTAGAGATGATACTTATAAGTAAAATAAATCAGACCTGCATGTGTAAAGATCATATTGTGTCCCTAGTGTAAGAATATGAAAGACCAGATAAAATCTGAAAGGCACAATAATGTGAAAGAAGGGAAAGAAACTACTCAAAAGGAAAGAACACCAAGGATGGGGGAAAAGAAAAAAAAGGGAAACATATATTATATATGTATGTATATATATATATATATATATATATATATATACACACACACACACACACACACATACATACATACATACATACATACATACATAAGGTAGCTTAGATAATTGTATTACTGATTGCTACAGGTCTATTGAAAAGAAAAGTTAATGCTTATTTTTTTCCTTCAATTTTTTGGACCAATTTTGGCATGCTTATTTCATATAATCTGAACAATTAATTTGAAGAAAAAATATTCAATATAACAAGCATTGTTGAATTTCTATCATCTTGTTTAGTAAAATTCTGTATGGTTTCTAATTTTTTTTTTACTACTTTCTACTCTAAGTTTTTTTGTTTTGCTTTAGAAAAACATCACATGATCATCTGAATTGATGCTGAAAAACACAAGTGACAAACTCTAAAATTGATTCATAATAAAAACTCAGATGAAAATGACCAATAAGTCCATGAAAACATGTTCAGTATATTTGGTCATTAGAGAAATGCAAATAAAAGCCACATGAGATTCTGTCTTACTCCAGCAAGAAAGGCCATCAACAAGAATTTAAATAACATATTTTGGTGAAGTGAGGGTGGGGAAGAAGAACCCTTCTATACTGCTGGTATGAACATAAACTAGGACAACTATCATGAATATCTATAGTGAGATTCCACAAAATGCTAAAAATAGAATTCTATTTGATCCACTATATCCCTTTAGGATATCTTTCCAAAGAATTAAAAACATCATATTATAAATATGTTATAGGGCCTGGCAGGATGGCTCAGTGGTCTAAAGAGTCTGCTTAGGAAAGCTTAGGCGGTTGCAGGGACCTTGGTTCGATCTCCGGCACCACATGCTGCGCCAGCCCTGCCCTCAGGGCAGGCTGAGCTGGCCATAAAAATAAATAAACAAACAAACAAAAGTTCTGAAACAAGAAAAAATAAAATAAAAATTCTTAAAAATCAATAAATGTTATAGCTTATGTCTAGATGTCCCCACAAATGCTCATGTGTTCATAGGTGGGACATTTTCAGAGGTGACTAAATCTAGAGTGTGCTCTTCTGGGACTAAGGATGTGTAATTAATCCACTTACTGATTTGGCACTGACCCAATGACAGTATTCTCAGTAGAGTATAAAAGGGGCAGAAAGAAACTAAGGTCTCTTGCTTGCTTTGCTACCTTCTGCCTATTATGAATTGTTTCTTCTCTACAGTGCCCATCTACCATGCCATCCTGCCTTTGAGTCAGCCAATTACAGACTGAAACTTCTACAAACTGTGAGCTAAATAAACCTTTCCCTCTTTAACATTAGATGTCAGATATTTTGTCTCAGCTACAAGAAAAGCAACTACAACAAAGTGATATATGCATAACCATATTTAGAGCAGTATAACTCATAATAGTTAAATCTTGGAAACAACCTATATGTCCATCAACATTTTAAAAACTGTGATGTTTATATGTGTAGGAGTACTACTCAGTTATAAAGAAGGGCCAGGTATGGTGGTGTGCATCCGTAATTTCAGCATTTGGGAGACAGACAGGAGGATCACTGAAAGTTAGAGGCCTTTGTAACCTGGGCTACAAAGTGAGTTCAAGGACAGCTTGAACTGCATGCATGGCAAAACTCTGTCTATATTTGGAGGGTTTTTTTGCAGGGAGAATATCTTTGAGAACACATATGCACCTTAAGAACATAATGTTAAACAAGATAAATCAAAGAGAGAAGGTTAAATATTGCATGATTTCTTTTACATGGCAAGAGCCAGGGAGAGTTTTTTTCTGGCAGTGACAACCTCCCCACAAGATCATGCCTCTCGCAAAAGATCTCCTTCATCTCTCTCCAGAGGAGGAGAAGAGGAAGCACAAGAAGAAGTGTCTGGTGCAGAGCCCCAATTCCTACTTCATGGATGTGAAGTGCCCAGGATGCTATAAAATCACCACGGTCTTCAGCCATGCGCAGAGGGTAGTTCTGTGTGTCAGCTGCTCCACTGTCCTATACCAGCCTACAGGAGGGAAAGCAAGGCTCACAGAAGGATGTTCCTTCAGGAGGAAGCAGCACTAACAGTACCCTCAACCAAGATGAGTGGGAAGCCATTCCAATAAACACATTTTGGATACAAAAAAAAAAAAAAGAGCCAGGGAGATAGCTCAGTAAAATAAGCGCTTGCCTGGCAAGCGGAGGGTCCTGAGTTCAATCCCAGGTACGGCAAAAAACACAAAACAAAACAAAAAAAACTTCATCTTCTTTTACACAGCAAACTCAAACCCTAAATAAAAAGTTTTAAAAAAAGAGAGAATAACAAGCAAGGGATAGGCCTTTTGAAGCTGGGAAGGAGCTCCTGATACAATACATGGTGAATAAATTCACTGTGAAGAGCTGCATGATCCAATTAGCAAGATTTCTATCACTGTGCAAAACATATCTTAAGCATGAGAATCATGGGTCATATGTAAGCACTATGAGGCTTTATTCTTCTTTTTTTTTTTTTGGTGCCAAGGACCGAACCCAGGGCTTCCAGCTGGCTAGGCAAGCATTCTACCGCTGAGCCAAATCCCCAGCCCTAAGCACTATGATATCTATTTTTCACTTGCACAAAACAATAGTAACTTTTAGTGTTCCATTCACTGATAAAGATAGAACTAAAAGGTACATTGCACAGACTGGCTTCAAACCTGGGATTTTTCCTGCTTCAGGTTCCAGAGTAACTAAAATTATGGAATTACTACACAAAATCCATAATCTGTAAGCAGTCTTGTTATATCAACAGAGAATTGTCAGTTTGGAAAATTTCCCTAAGAAAGTGAAAATTCAACAAATGCAATATCTCAATACAATAAACAGAGCTACAAAAACATATTCAATAATAAAATACATGTTATCTATCTAATTCATACATAGCAACAACCTCATATTTATTCAGACATTTAACGTTTTGGTGGACTAAGCCACTTCCACTGGTAAACTTCTAGATATCTTTTTCTTACAAAGGGACACAGTTACTCATAAATAGAAACAATGAGATCATTTAGCATTGGGTAAAACACAAGCTACCATCATCTCCATACACAAGACATAATAAAGATAATGTGACCATGGAAAGAATAATGATGGATGAAGAATATAAGAAAATGTAAATTAGAACCCTCTGCCTATCCAACTCCTTTCAATATAAACTCCTTTTAAGTAAATTTCAAAGAATAGGATCCTAATAACATAAAATAAATGAAAATTCACTTTCATTATAGAAGGGATGCATGAGAACAGTAGTAAAAATCCCAAGTATACAAAAATAAATAGTGTTTTAGAGTGGTTGGTCTGTAATCACTGCTCTGGCTTCTACAATTTTTTTTTTTTTTTTTTTTTTTTGAACAGGGGCTTGAACTCAGGCTCTGAGTTCAAGAGCTTATTATACTGAGCTATCTCCCTAACCTTGTACATTTTTTATAATTTATGATAATCCAGATATATAGATACACAGATAATTATAGGACTGACTGACTGCAGCAGTGCTAGGGATTATACCCAGACCCCTCATAATAAGCTACATTCCCTGCCCTTTCTTGTTTTGATATAGGATCTTACTATACTACTAAATTGTCCAGGCTGCACTCAACTCAGAATCCGCCCATGTCAGCTACCTAAAGTACTGGAATTATGTGTCACCACACCTGGCTAACTTCTGCTACATTTAGAGATTTTTACACTTTGGAACTTAATTTGACCCAGTCATTGAATTGCCTCTCCATCATTTGCAAAATGCAAAAAATCAAAGGATCTGCTAACAAGCTTTAAAATACAAACCATTGCTAAAATCCAGGGCCAGGCAAATAGCTCAGTGGATTAAAACATCTGCAAACAGGCATAGGAGCCTGGGGTTTGATCCTTGGGCCTGCCTTGCCAGCCTCACCCTGAGGCTCCCTGAGAAGGCAATTAAGACTGGGCATGGTGGCATACCCCTGTAATCTAGGGAAGCTGTAAACAAGCAGATCACTACAAGTCCAGTCTAGTAGTGAGAACTTGAACACCCGGTAGATCCTTCCCTAAAATACAAAAATAAAAAATAAAAAAAAATTTAAAGAAAATAAATAAATCAAACCTACATGAAATGTACACACCAGTTCACTTTTTAAGGGAAAGACTGAGGAGGCCTAAACTGATTTCCGCATATTTATTACACAGAATCGGGGCGGCTTTAGCCATCCTCTTACTCGACAGTCTCATTCACAGGTAGGAAACATGGAGAAAGGAAAGGGAACGAGAATTAGGAGACCAAAGGAATGGCTGCATATAGACTCTCCCTGGGCACCAAGAGTCAGATACTAGCCTACATATTCCACTTATGCTATTTGATTTCATCTTTGACTTGAATTCATGTGGCTGAAATAACCCCCTACAGTCAAGTATATCAAGAAGTTAAAGGGCTGGCCAAATAGCTCAGCAGATTAAAACACCTGCAAGCAGGCGCAGGGGTCCAGGGTTCGATCTCCAGGCCACGCCAGCCCCACCCCCGGAACACCCTGAGAGGGCAATTGAGGCTGGGCATGGTGGCACATGCCTATAACCCCAGGTCTTTGGAGGCTGTAAACAAATGAATCACTACAAGTCCAATCTAAGTAGTGAGACCCTAAACACCCTGTAGACCCTTCCCTAAAATACAAGAAAAAAAAAAAAGTTGTTACCTAATGAAATTTATATGGTTAGAAAGCAATATAGCCACATTTTTAAACATAATCTCTACCTCGGCAATCATTGTACAGTAGAAATCTAAATAAAAGTGTTCCTAATATCTATCAAGAACAGACATTACTACTCTTTATCCCTGACACTTAATATAAAAATGAGCTATAGTCACAAGACCCAGAAATCAGGGGGAAACTGCCCTTTTAAAAACTCAAAATGTACCTATGACTTGTAAGGTATTATAAATCTATTTTGTTCATTTTTCTCTAGACAAGTATAACAACTTGTTGGAGAATTTATGTCACCAGTCTTACCCCCAGAAAAGAAAACCTGTCTATTGCAATAATATGCTTAGACATAACTATTAACTGATGAACATTAAAAATAAATGTTCCTGACTCCCACTTCTAGTTAAGATAGAGTCTTGCAAGAGAATTTCATTTCCAACCTAACAAATAGAACAAATCCGTTAATCTGTAAAAATCAGTTCCTTGAAATTCATCATAGAGCTAAAAATACAAAGAAATCTAAATAAACTAAATTCTAGAAACTAATATGCCCTTTCAAAAAGGGACACAGACTCACAAGCTTCCATTACCAGTGGAGATGGAAGCTTCCATTTCCTCCTCCCCAGAGGAGGAAGAATATATCATAAAGGTTTCAAAAGAAACAAACTGAATTTTCAACAACTGAAAACTGGCCACACATGGACTAACATGAGGAACTAACATTATGAGCAGTTCCCAACGTTGCACCTCTCCACCTACTCTTATCATCCATTATCAACTCCAAGTGCGCAAAGGTACACACTAACAACCAGACATAGAGCAGGAGCTGAGAGGCATCCTTCTTGAAGCATGTTGGGCCTATCTTTAGTTCAAGGCAACAATGCCCTGAGGACAGTAGTGAACCGAATGTAACAGAAATTCCATCCAGGCACTCAGACCTTTATCCATGAAACAGTAGCAGTTCCCTAAAGATGGTCCTGTGATAGGAGTACAAATCCCTTTGAAACACTCTTGGCCTTCAGGGAAGAGGTCTCTGGAAATAGGACAATAGGACAAGAGAAATATGAGGGGCAGACTGTAGAATACAGGATTGGCAAAGATAGCTATCTCACAATCCAAAAATTTGGTAGCCTTACTGAAAACAGAGATTGCCCATCATTTGCCATGGTTTGTGGAGCTGGAGTTAGAAAGAGTTAAAGTAAAATAAATGAATATTAAAGCTTAGACATCATTACAATAACAAATGGATAACCAATGGAGAAAAATCAATAATTAAATGATGTTTCTTTGAAGTTAATTTACCTTCAGTAGACTGATTGAAAAGAGAAAGAGAAAACACAATTTCTAATACCAAGAATAAAGGAGAGGGTACCACTGTAGATTCTACAGACATTTAAAGAATAATGAAAACTGTATTTGATAAAAACTATGCTGCTGAACTATGCTGCTGAATTTACAGGCTGACTGAAATGAAATGAGTCTATGCTTTTAAAATAAAACTGAACTACAAACTTAACAGAAAAAAAAGAATATCTTCACAATCAAGTGCGACAAGATTTCAAAAACACAATAAGCATTAATCATTTAATTAACTAATTAGAAAAATCAAATGTAATTAAAGTTTCTACCAACCAAGATACCAATGAAAAAATGAGTAAGCAAGCAGTTAACACAAGAAAACATTTTTTAAATGCATAAGGAAAAAGCAGGCCCAACAAGATGGCTCAGTGGTCTAAAGCGCCTGCTTAGGAAAGCTTAGGCGGCTGCAGGGACAGTGGTTTAATCTCCGGCACCACATGCTGCGCCATCCCTGCCCTCAGGGCAGGCTGAGCCGGCCATAAAAATAAATAAATAAACAAACAAACAAAAGTTCTGAAACAAGAAAAATAAAATAAAAATAAAAATTTAAAATTAAAAAAAAAGAAAAAGAAAATAGCTCAATTGCTTTAAAGGGACAAATGAGTTTATAGACTTAACAGACATTCTTTAAAAGTCAGTAATCACAGGACAATGTCTTAAATATCACCTTCAGGGTAAAGCAAATTAACATAAAACAGACACTATTAGAATAACATAGAAAGGAACTCTGAAAATTCATTCCTCCATAAAAAATGAAAACACTGTTAAAAACCGTCAAAAATCAATCTTTAAAAAAAATCAGTCTTTTCAGGGCATTTAAAATTAACGAAGAGATTTCAATAGTTTGACAAGTATATAGCAACAAAAAAATGGCTGAATGTCAGTAAGGATAGTGAATTTTTGAGTGTTGTAATTGCTTTAATCCCATTCCTATTCCCACACTCTGCATTTGTCTTAAAAACCAACCTCTCATGATCACAGTGAAAAGCGAGCAGCCTAGCAGCCACTGCTGGAGACAGAACAGGCTGGAGTGCCCCAAAAGCCCCATCCCCAGAGAAACGTCTCTGCTTGACCATCCTGGAAGCTCTCTGAAAAGCTTAATCTTTAAATATGTTTTTAACCTACTCAGAACTCACTATGTATATACAGTACCTCTGTGGTGCATAGGACCAGAAAAACCAACTACAACTGCTTCCCATCAGTTGCCTGAGGCAGTAGTACCAAATGGAGGTAACAAAAGAATGACCAAAAATATTGGGAATCAAATGTTCAGAAGAAGCTTTGAAAAGCTCCAGTATATGCTGGGAATCTCAGGCCATGGAGCAGTCTAGGCAAACCCTGACAAGGTCCTCTCAGGGAAAGATCTTACCTCTGACTGACCTTGAGGGTCAGAAGCAAAAGCAAAAGTTATGACATAGTTTCTAGCTGTCTGTAGAGTCCTGAAATCATGCTCCAAAGCAGGTGTTTGCAGATGGCATCTACAAAGGCTAAAAACATTGTTAGTTCAAAGCATATAAGAAATCTAATCATTAGCTGACTGCTAACTAAAAAGCTAAAACTTCAATAACTACCCACAACAAAGATACAAAATTCAGAGAAAGAGCCTGTGATAGCCACTAAACAAACACCAGAGACACAAGGAACAAATCCTGGGAAAGACTGATTTCTAGGACTGCTGCAATATACTCCTTAAATGTATATGTTCAACAACAATAAAATTATAAAAGCAAGGAAATGAGAAAGTATGGCTCATACACAGTAAAAAGGAGTAAATAAAAACATTTTCTCAAGAAGCAAGATATATGACTTAACAAAAACACTTTATTTATTTATTTATTTATTTATTTATTTATTTATTTATTTATTTTGGTATTTTAGGGAAGGGTCTACAGGGTGTTCAAGGTCTCACTACTAGATCAGACTCTCAGTGATCCACCTGTTTATAGCCTCTCAAGAGCTGGGATTACAGGCAAGCTCCACCATGCCCAGTCTCAATTGCCCTCTCAGTGTATGGGAGGAATGAGGAGCAAGGCAGGCCAGGAATCGAACCCAGGCCCTTGTGCCTGCTTGCTTTAACCCGCTGAGCTATTTGGCCAGCCCTAGCAAACACTTTAAACCAGCTATTACAAATATCATCTAAACATTACAGAAACCATGCCTAAAGAATTAAATGTCAAAGTGAAATTAGAGAATTTATTTTTAAAAGCAAAATACATACTGAATGAAATGAAAAAATTCATTAGCGGGGCTCAATAATAGATACAAATAGGTAATAGAAAAAAAATCAGGAAACTTGACTATGGGTCAACTGACTTTATTTAACTGGTTAAGAAGCAGAATGAAATAAAGAAAATAAATAGTATGAAATTGGTAGGTATCAAGTCTATCAACATGTATACAACGGGAAAGAGATAAAGGATGGAACGAAAAATAGTCCAAAATCTTGCCAAATTAAAAAAAAAAAAAATACATGCAAAACATTCAAATTCAACGAAATCCAAATAGGGTAAATTCAGGGACATCAGTCCACTTTCTATTGCTATAACAATATATCTGAAGAAAGGTAATATACAAAGAAAAGGGAATTGCTTAGCTTGCAGTTTTTAAGACTGAAAGTCCAACATCAGGAAGCCCCAAGTGTACAATATGTAGTCAGGACTCCTGAACATGTCCCAACATTGCAGAGGGCATCACAGTAGCAGTGTGACAAAGGGGTAGATCCACGGCAAAGCAGGAAAACAAAAACTGAGGGAAGGGCAGTCTGGATCATTTTATAACAATCTATTTTGTTCAGAATTAAGTCATTGCACAGAGGGCCATGGAGATAACTCAGGGGCACAAATATCTGCCTGGCAAGTGCAAAGTCCTGAGTTCAATCCCTGGTTCCACAAAAATAAATAAATAAATAAACAGCCATTCCACAAACAACATTAATCTCTTCTAACAGCAGTTTCCCCAGGACCACTTACCTTCCACAGGGCCCCACATCGAAAGGTTCACCCCCCCACCCCAGTGCTGCCACACTGGGAATCCAGCTTCTAGGGCATGAACCTCTCAGAAACAAACCATAGCCAAATCATAGTACACAACCTAATCAACATATCAAAAGCCAAAGGAGTGAATCTTTATTGCAGAAAGAATGTGATTCACCTTAGACAGATCCCTAGTAAAATTAATAAATGACTTATCAGAAACTAAGGTAGTAATATGACACATCCAAAGTGCTAAAAGAAATTGTCAGGGCCTGGGAGATTACTCAGGAGAGTAAGTGCCTGGCAGGTGCAAGGGCCTGAGTTCAATCCCCAGTTCTGCAAAAAAAAAAAAAAAAAAAAAATTCAATAATGAATTCTACATTCAACAAAACTATCCTTCATAATACAAAAAAGAAATTAAGACATTTCCAAATATAAAAAGAAGGAGCTGGGAGATAGCTCAGTAGAATAAATGCTTATTTGGCAAGCTCAAAGGCCTAAGTTCAATCCCTGGTTCTGCCAAAAAAAAAAAAAATTCTCTCTGTGTCCTCAAATAAAGCCCCTTTCTCCTTAAAAAAAAAAAAAAATATGAAAAGAAACAAAAAAATTCATCACTGGCAGACCTGCTGCCCAAGGAATTCTAAAGTGAATGCAAACTCCAGGCTAAAATGAAAGCACACTCAACAGTAACTCAAATCCACAGAAAGAAGTAATAACTGCCAGTGGACAGCATACGAAAATATACCACAAGTATGTTTTCATTTGTCCTTGTTTTGTCCCATCCAATCGAAAAAGACAACTCCATGAGGACAGCTATGATAAAAACGATAGGCAATAACAAGTGTTAGTGATTACATGAAAAAACTGGAATGCTGACAGATTGCTGGTAGGAATGTAAGACGATGTAGCTGCTTTGGAAACAGGCTGGGAATTCCTCAACATGTTAAAAAAGAGTCACTATATCACCTAGCAATTCCTATCCTAGATATACATATACAAGAAAACTGACAGTAAATGTCTATAGAAGAATATATCAGCACTATTCAGAATAGACCCAAAATGGAAAAATCCCACTGCCCATCAACTGATGAATGGGTAAACAAAATGCAAAATACCTACACACACACACATACACACACAATATCTGATTCTATTTCTATAAAGCTAAAGAATAGGCAAAATTAGTAGCAGAAGAAAGAACAATGGTTTCCAGTGTAAAGGGAAGAGAAACAAAACAACATTTGGAGGTAATGAGAAGTCATCTGGGTGGTCATAAGGGCACATGAAACTGTCAAAACTAGCAAAAAAGAACACTTAAAATCTGAGTATTTTATTACATGTAAATTTTATAAGTAAAAAGAATAGTTGTAAAAAAAATTAGCTTTTTACTAAATATTCACAAGTGAAACAATAGGATGCCTGAAATAGATTTAAAATACTTCAGAACAAAATATGAGAATTGGGTAAAAATTAGCATACTATTGTTAAACTTTGAAAGCGAGTGATAAGTAGCTTAGATTTATACTATTCACTCTACTTTTGTGTATGTATGAAAATTCCCACAATAAAGTTCACATTTATTCATTCACAAAGAAGTATTTCTTACTGTAGTTCTGTGGCACAAGTTCTGGGTTCTTAGGCATTTTCAACTTGTAGGACACATCTCCAATATTAATTGTATCACCTAAAAAGAATAAAGAAATATAATCACTATAAGAGGCAAGTGATACATACTATCCTTTTGTCAATAATGATCCTGCTGACATATAAACACATGTCTCTGTCAAGCACTGTGTTCTAAAACTCCTGCCCACAGTATGGCTGTATCAAGGAGATGTGAAGCATTGTTATGGTTTGTATCCCATGCACTCATAGGTGGGGCTTTTTGGACACAGCTAGGGGTGCTTTATTGGGGTTAAGGCTGTGTGGATGAGTTCACTAACTGGCTCAGCTTAGTTCTGAATGACTCCATTCAAAGGTAGGGAGCCTGGATGGAGTAAAAAGGGACAGAAATTGCTGCTGCTGTTGCTGCTGCCGCTGCTGCTGACAATAAAAATCACTACCCAGCTTTATTTTGTTGCTAACAGCAATATTAATATAGGCAACAAAAATACAGAAGAATGCATTTTAAAATCACCCAAGTCTTTTAATACATGGCCTCAACCTTTTTGATATCACAATGCATCTTTATTTCTAATACATATAAGTTTCAGCAGCCTACTCACCAAATTCCATATTTCTAGGTCTATGAAAAGAACAAAGCCTCAAAATGTATAAACATATGTCAGGACTTTCTACACAAAACAAGTAGAAGAGAACAAAAGTCCTTGGAATCAGCTACACTGTTCTAGTTTTCCAAAGTAGTATTAGTTTCTGGCTAATCTATATAGTGTAGGACTACACCAAACAATTTCTCTGTTTTGCTCTCTCCTACTGCAAAACAGACATCCTAACACCATCTGCACTTGGAACTTCATCTGGAAAGGACTCAAAGATACTAAAATAAATAAATAAATAAATAAATGGCAGCTATGCAAAATGCACCTTTTAGTGTGTTAGTACATTAAAAATCAAAACTTTAAATCATGGTGATAATAATAGCCTTACTGTATGATTACTATCTTCTACATCCCCAAAATAGTTCTCTGAGACAGAGATGTACAAAGGAGAAAGTCTGTAAATCTGTGCAAAAGTTTTTATAGATGAAAAGGTCTTTGAGAAGACAGGCAGAATACACCAAGCTAAATCTTTCTTAGGTCTTACATTAGCAGCCTGAGAGAAGCGAGACAAAAAACACTGTGGACAATAATCTTAAATGTTACAGGCTTGCTCCATAGCCAACCAGGCACTCCCTCCTCCCACCAGTAAACTGCTTTCATTCCTTCTATCATAGAGATTGCTGCAGCGCCAGCACTGCCTGGGAACTTTTTGGAAAAGCAAACATTCAGGTCCTGGGCCAGGCCAATGACTTAGAAGCGGGAATGAGGTGCAGCAACTGGTATTTCAGCAGTCCCTTCAGGTAATAAAATTCCATCATCCTCAAAATCCTGGCAGTCACTGGTCCGGAGGGATGGCTCAGTGTTCTAAAGCACCTGCTTAGGAAAGCTGAGGCGGCCGCGGTTCAATCCCCGGCACCACATGCTGTGCCAGCCCTGCCCTCAGGGCAGGCTGAGCCGGCCATAAAAATAAATAAATAAACAAACAAAAGTTCTGAAACAAGGAAAAAAAAAATCCTGGTGGTCAACAGGGCCTTACAGTGCTGTGCAAGCTTAATTTCTTCCAGGCATTGGAAGACCATGCTACCCTTCCAGGCAGATTAAGCTGCACTGTTTTCCTTAATGCATGAAAGAAAATCTAAAATAGCTACTTTCTAAAGTAATTTTTTTAAAGATGAGCTTACTTACAAATAAAATAATATCACTGCTTAAAATATAAGAACAACAGCTTTTATTACAGATTATAAATCATTCCTGGTAGATAATTCTATAATATCCTAAAGCTTAGTACTCTATGGCATACTTGCAGGGCATTAGGAAAAAAAAAAATGTGGGAGGTAAGAAAAAAATGTTCAAATAGGAAGAAAATAGGGATGGGTGTAAAAGAGGAAGGGAATGAGAAAAAGAGCAGAAGAAAAAATTGAAAACAATGGCTTTATAAATAAGGAAGAAAAGAGAGGGGAGTGGGTTAGGGAAAAAACAAGCATTAAGATATACTATGTACAGGTACAAATTCCCTACCATGAATATGATCATTATGTACAACTAAGCATAACAATAAAAGAAAAAAACTAAATTTTTGAAAATTCTGTTTTTGAGCTGGGGAGATAACTCCATGGTTCAGTGGTTTAAGCACCTGCCTGGCAAGGGCAAGGACCCTAATGAGATCTCTGATACAACATGCCATGCCAGCCCCAGAACCCCAGGTGTGCTGTGCTAGCCACTGAAACCAAGCGTGGTGGCACACGCTTTTAATCCCAGCACTGCGGAGGCTGAGACAGGAGGGTCACTACAAGTCTGAGCTGTGGAACAAGACCTTGTACCAGATAGATAGATAGATAGATAGATAGATAGATAGATAGATAGATAGATAGACAGACAGACAGACAGATAATTTAAAATAAATAAATAAATAAATAAAAGCAGAGGCTCCTACAGGAAAGAAAGTTGTTCCTAGCAAAATGCACAAAGTCCGTAGGCCAACTTGTCCTTAAAACTCTCCCACTTATCTCAGCAGCAGCTTCTCATCCTTCTCTCTCCTCCTTATTCCCAAATCTTATTGCTTTAGAGATGATAGCAATACTGAAATACAAAATCCACAGGGTAATACTATCAGGAGGTAGACAGAGCATTCGGAAATAGTTAGGTTGTAAGTGTAGAATCCAAGGAACAAAATCAGTGCCATTACTGAAGACACCACCTGCCCCTTTTACCATGTGACTATCTACGGAGGTAGAACTGCAGTTATGTACAACAGGCTGTAATCGGAGCAACAAATCAACTGGCACCTAGATTTAAATTTCACTGCCTCCAGAACTGTGAATAAATTTCTCTTGTCTATAAACTGTCTAGCTTATGGTATTTCTTCAACATAACCGAAACTAAGGTCTCTTTTAATAGTTTTACAATATAAAATTTTAAATAATAAGAGTCTGTCATATTTAAATCTTCATCTATATCTGTACTATAATCTCTTTTTTTTTCCTTGTTTCAGAACTTTTGTTTGTTTATTTATTTATTTTTATGGCCGGCTCAGCTTGCCCTAAGGGCAGGGCTGGTGCAGCATGTAGTGCCAGGGATTGAACCGCGGTCCTTGCAGCCACCCAAGCTTTCCTAAACAGCCACTTTAGACCACTGAGCCATCCTGCCAGGCCCCTATAATCTCTTTATAAACCTCTTTACTGCGGTTTTAAAAAAAGAGGAAAATTCTTTCCTCAGTATTTAGAACTGAATTTCTGATCTTTCCATCACAATATGCTTCACTTACAGTATTTTCCAGTTCTGCTAATGGCAACTTAATCCATTCAGTTGCTCAGGGCAGAAAGCTTCAAATCATTAACTTTTCTCGTATATCCCAATTCATGCTAATCCAAACCAGTCTTCTCCCACATTCTAACAAATCTCTTGTTTTACCACTTTTTCCCTCCCATTGTCTCAACAAAGAACTCACAATGTTTCTAATAAATTTGGAATTGACTAATGCCAGTCCTGGAGTTGATATTCCAGTCTTTGCAATACCCTATAGGTATATTTCCAATCTGGTTACATTTCTCCTCAGGCCCCATTTTCTAATCTCATTCATTCTGAAGTAGAAGAGTAGGGCTGGTGCAAATTAGACAACCAGCTGGAATGTGTCAGAAGCCACAGAAACCCATGTTGACTAACCAGTTGGCTGAATTTTTTCCTAAAAGAAGACACCGCAGAATACTAGACCCAAAATGAATCTAGGGATATGGCTCCTGGACAAAGAACCAGTGGAAAAGTGATATTCTCAATTCTTCATTTGAATTCATTGAATTTGTACCACTCATGGGGACCAATATGAAAAGCACTATTCTGGCACTATTCATATAACCAGAGATGTCATTCCCAGTCTTTCATTTACATTGGGCATGACCACTCAAAAGATACTGCCCTGATCCTTCATTTACATCTGACAAAAGGTCAAGTCTCTGATAGGACAATTGTCCCAATGCTGCATTTATATGACTTAAAAAAGAAGAAGAAGAAAAAAAATCCATGAGATATCACCAAAGACCAGGACATAAAGTGAGTCTTAATAAATTTAAATGGACTGAAATCAGAGTACCATTGTGACCATAATGGAATTAAACTACAAATCAATACTAATAAGGTAATTGGAATAGCCCTAAACATCTACACACCAAATAAGAGATTTCTAAAAGATACAAAAATGAAACCACATGATTGGAGAGATAGCTCAGCAGCATAAGCACCTTACTGGCAAGTGCAAGGTCCTGAGTTCAATCCCCAGTACAAAAAAAAGTTGGACTCATTACAAAATAGGGCAGGGGGCACGGCAGGATGGTTCAGTGGTCTAAAGCGCCTGCTTAGGAAAGCTTGGGTGGCTGCAGGGACTGCGGTTCGATCCCTGGCACCACATGCTGTGCCAGCCCTGCCCTCAGGGCAGGCTGAGCTGGCCATAAAAATAAATAAATAAACAAACAAACAAAAGTTCTGAAACAAGAAAATAAAATAAAATAATTCTTAAAAAAAAGAAATAGGGCAGTGTTATGGTTTGTGTATAGGTGTCCCCCCAAAGATTCATGTAGTCATAGGGCAGCTTCTGGAATTTGAGATTGATTATTGTGGGAATGGATGCTGCATCTCCCCTGGGGCAGATGATTTGCATTTCAATGTAAAGAAGAGAAGTTTGCTGCTACAGTGCTGCTACCTCTGCCTTTGTTCTTGCCGTTAGCTGCTGCCATGAATGGCTGCCCTCTGCCATGTGCCACTGTACCTTGGAGCCAGCTGAATATGGACTGAAACTTCCAGGAACTATGAGCTAAATAAACTTTTCCTTCCCACATTTTGAGTGTCGGGTATTTGTCCCAGCAATGAGAGAAGAGTAACTAAGACAGGCAGTGATCAATCAGTAATGTCTACTATAGGCAGAAGTGACACTGTGGCACTCACATGGACCTGGCATCTGCCAACCCTGCCTTAATGTTAAAGCTCTTAGCCATTTTCTGCTACTTTTCTGACTCATCTAATCCATAACAAGGGCCCAGATCTTTAAACAGCTAGCTCCTAACAGCTACTTTGGCTAAAATCTCTATCCTAAATTGTATATCTGCCTATAGTAGATACTATACCTATATATTCCAGACACCTCAGCTTCAGCATGGAAATGCAAAACTTTGTGTCTTCTATGAGCCCAACTATGTCCAGCCAACACACCCCTGTATTCCTATCTTGGTGATTCATACTTCACTCCCTCAAGCTAAATGGCCTTCTATACTGCTGTCATGCCATTTTGCCTTTACATACCTACTTGTCAAATATCTTCATCTACCTTTATAAACCTTCTCTAATTGTTTTCCTCTAACAGTGTCCCCCTCCCTCCAGAACTGATCACTCCATTCCTATCTTCCTGATGGCAGAGAATGATTCACAGTTTTGTAATGCATTTCTCACACTGTCTTTCAGTGACATGTTGTTTCCGTAACAGTAGTCTGAATTGGAAAATGGGAACACTTCCCAAGGTTTCATGGTTCAGCTCTAAGATATCCCCCAGTCTCATGTCTCTGGTAAATCTCTGGATATGGGAACATAACAGCCATCAGTGGTTTTACCTACTGATGTGTTAAGTAGTTTATGTGCTGTTAGGAGACTGTTTCAGGGGAGTGGTTCTGTGAAAGTGGCACTTGGAAGAGTATATTCTTGTATCTTCCAGCAATAATTAATATCCAACTGGGGAATATTATTTGTATTAATGTTAGTTAATATTCAACTGTAATAGTGTTAATCATTATTATAAAGTATGTTTCCATAAAATACTATCAAAATGTGACATACTGTTTTTTAAAAACTGCACTGTAATGAGAAAAATATTTTAACATTTACACATTTTCATTTCACAAAGGCATCATGAAAATAAAACTTTCAAGAATAAAAATATGAAGATAACTATAAAAAGTAGGTATAACTGAAATACAAATTCAAGGAAGTGAGGGAATATATACATTTCCTAACAGCTAAGAGCTTTCACAACCAGAAATAGTCACAAACAAATTACTACTATATTGTTTCCACTTGAAATATACTCTCAAAAGTGTGTAACAAATCTTCTCAATGTCAATATTTACAATACACTGTAAATGTCATTCTTTGCAACTCCACTTACCAGGCAAACTTCTAGCTAGCAACCTAAAAATGTGCAAAGGAATGTATGTTTGCAAAATCCTTTCAGCACATAAATGAGAAAAATATTTGATGTCTACAGAGTGTGCACACCTATGTGCGTGTGTGCATGTGTGTATGTGTGTTTGTATATAGGGACTATGTTGCATCCATCCTTGTTTCCCCAATGGCAAGATCAGTATTAAACCCCATAGGTATTTAATACATGTCTGACAATGAGCAAATGGATTGTTACTGTTTTAAATTAAATGGTTTCCTTTCTTTTTTTAAAGAATTTTATTTTGTATTTTATTTTTTATTGTTTCAGAACTTTTGTTTGTTTATTTTTATGGCCAGCTCAGCCTGCCCTGAAGGCAGGGCTGGCGCAGCATGTGGTGCCGGGGATCGAACCACGGTTCCTACAGCCACCCAAGCTTTCCTAAGCAGGCGCTTTAGACCACTGAACCACCCTGCCAGGCCCTAAATGGTTTCCTTAAGTATTGTTTTTATACTCTGATAAATGATTATTTGTATTCTTTGAACACATTCCATCCACAAACATGCTCCTAGTTCAAACTCTTTGTAGCAGGTTTACTGAAATGAGGTAAAGTATTCTTTAATAAAGAATGAAAATAGTGCACTTATAAGATAATGAGTACCACAACTTAGACAAAAAACACTAGTGTCTGTTTTTCCAATTAATGTACACATGGGCTGGTAAGATAGCTCAGAAGACTAAGTATCTGCTTGGGCAAACACAGGGACTGGGGTTCAATCCTGCCACAACATGCCGCACTGGCCCTGTCCCCTGGCACACTGAGCAGACCACCACTGAGAGCAGACCACCAAGATTGGGCATGGTGGTGCAGACCTGTAATCCCAGCTCTGGGGAGGCCGAAAAGAGGAGGATCACTACAAGTCCAAACTGCATAGTGAGACCCTGTAACAAATACACTAAAAAATAATAATAAATAAAAGAAGAATTTCAAATTAAGGTATTGCTATTTTTAATTGAAAAAGGAATATAGATATTGGAAACAATGCTTAGTGGAAGAGCACAGGCTTCCATGCATAATCCCTGGGGCCAAATCAGTAAGTCAGTTCAGCTAATGTACTTTTACTGGGCCCAGGGAGATAGTTTAGTAGAATAAGCACCTGCCTGGCAAGCACAAGGTCCTGAGTTCAAGTCCCAAAATTAATATACTGATATGGAATTATCTTCATGAAAACTATTAAAATACTTTAAATCAGTTAATTTTTTTAAAGTACAAATATTGGCCAGGCGTGGTGGCGCAGGCCTGCACTCAGGAGGCTGAGGCAGGAGGATTAGTGCGAGTTCGAGACCAGCCTGGGCTACAAAAGTGAACTCAAGGCCAGCCTCAACTGCATAACAAGACCCTGTCTCAAAAAGACAAAAATAAATAAATAAATAAATAAATAAATAAATAAATAAATAAAAAATAAAAGTACAAGTATTAGCTGAGTGTGGTGGTGCACGCCTATAATCCCAGCACTTGGGAGGCTGAGGCAGGAGGATCCGTGAGAGTTCAAGACCAGCCTGGGCTACAAAAGTGAGCTCTAGGCCAGCCTGAACTACATAGCGAGATCCTGTCTCAAAAAGTAAAAAAAAAAAAAAATTACAAATATTATAATGGTGCTGAACATTTAACTGCACTTATAATATAAAAAAGCAGCCACACATAACTTGGATTAACTTAATCCTGTGTATAGTACAGTTGAGTACAAAAATTACTATACAAATACTGCCACAAAAAAGTAACATTTTTCTATTTAAACATGGAAACCTTAGACTTGAAATTTTAAAGCATGCAAAAAATGCAAAAGATAAAACTTTCCAAATGAAATTAAATTTAGACCATTGCTAAAGTAACAAGTATCACTTGAAATAATCTTTATTTAAAAGATTTCTCCAAGGCTTATAAGAAAATAACTTCCATGTTGAAGTGAAGAATTAAAAGTACTTTTCATGTAACAGAAATCTCTTACACAAATCTCTTTGGACATGAATCATTTCAATGGCCATCTGTTGTGCTTTACATACCCAATATTCTTTTCCCTTTCTTTTCACATTGGATTCCCTCTCTACAATGCTGAGTCCATCTGGTTCAATTTGAGGAAGGTTTATGGCACTTGCCCCAACTCCCAACCTTTATCCCTACCCCAAAACACTGAGAAGCCAAATCAGAATGTCCCAGAATCTGGCCACAATGATTATTTCAGAGATGGGCACAAGACCCAGGTTTGACCAATAAGACTTGGCTGCAGGACTTTTGTCAGGCTGGCAGGACAAGACACCTTCTCTTTGGATACTGTGAAACGTAAGGACAGTGATGGTCCGGAGCTGTGAAATCACCACTTGAAGAAAGCCTGTCAGATGTTGAAGCAAACACAGCAAAAAAGAAGCCCAATAAATGGAAGTAGTGAAACCAAGAGACGGGCAGACAGCCCAAGCCCTAAAGATGTCACCTAAACACTGCATCTAGCGTGGCCTGAAGTAACGGGCATTCTGCTAATGCGCCCATCTCTGCTATTTTAAACCAAAGGACAGTTAATATAGCAATTCTTATGAGGTAAAGGCAGGTACTGAAAAGTTGTTTTTATTTATTTTTTGAGGCAGGGTCTCACTTTCTAATTTATTTTTTTTAACACTTTCTTTTTTTTATTTTATTTTATTTTATTTATTTATTTATACTCTTGTTTCAGAACCTTTGTTTGTTTATTCACTCATTTTTATGGTTGGCTCAGCCCACCCCAAGGGCAGGGCTGGCGTAGCATGTGGTGCCGGGGATCGAACCGCGGTCCCTGAAGCCGCCCAAGCTTTCCCAAGCAGGCGCTTTAGACCACTGAGCCATCCCGCCGGGCCCCTCACTTTCTAATTTAAACTGAACTTGAACTCACTACGTAGACCAGGCTGGCCTCAACCTCATGGCAATCCTCCTGCCTCAGCCTCTCAAGTGCTGCGATTATAGTCCTGTGCCATTAAACCTGGCTCAATATATATACTTTGAAGGTATTCAGTTCTATGAAAAGTATCCATGCAATGTTAAAGTAAATTTAGCCTGAGGAGACCTTCGTACTTTGAGTTCTAACATAATGCCAGCTCCAACATAACTTTGAGTTCTGAACCTAACTTTGTTCAACCAGATATGGCTTTGTAAAAACTGAGAATTTACCAGCCAGTCACAGCAAGCCATTCGTTAGTCTACCACAGGCTGCCAACTTATCAGGCAAGGTTCAAACAGGGCAGACACTGAACTAAATCAATCACGCTGCTTCTCTACTTCACTTCCATTTTCCAGCCATAAATCTGCCTGCCCATATTGCTGAGTGGATCTCTCTGGACCTCAAGAATCCTCTGATTCGCCAATTATTTTTCAACTCATTAAACTCAAACTTAAATCTGCTTGAAGTTTTAATTTTAATAGCAGCTTTGACAAAGAAGATGACTTAGCTCAGGGTTTCTCAACAGTGGCACTACTGACATTTCAAGCTGGATAATTCTATGCTGTGAAGAGCAAAATGTTTACAGCACTGGTGGCTTCCGCCCACCCAATGCCAGCAACACACTGCTCCCCCCTGGTTCGGACAACCAGAAAACATCTCCAGAGATTCTAAATGTACCTGATGGAGCAAAATCAAATTGGCTGAATGAGCAACAGATTGGTGGTTCTGTTACTTTTTGTAACACACAAAATTCAGAACTGGGGGGCAGGGGGGCAGGGAGATAGCTCAAGGGCACAAGTGCCTGGCAAGTGCACGGTCCTGAGTTCGATCCCTGGTTCCAAAGGGGGGGAAAAAATCCTCAGAACCAAGAGAAAACCAAATGTATTTTCATATAGGGCAATATTGTTAATATATCCATAATAATGAATAGTGGTAAGAAATCATAAAACATGATCATATTTCTAAAAATATGTATACTAATCCATACAAACATTCAGGTTGCAAACTCACTGATATGAAGGGACCTCACATTACAAACATTTGCAGATGAGAACAAACTATGTAAGTAGCTTGTACATCTGCCCACAGTTGTGCTGCTGTGTGATTACTATGCAGTGCAACAGTGTATAGTAGAAACTTACTGCATTTTTGTGGGGTTTTTATGCTTTACATTGTATATGTGACAAAGGTGTATAAAATTCATTTTGTCAGAGTGAATCCAACATATGAACATTCTCCCAGAACTGAATTTGTTTGTAAATCAAGACTTACTATATTGTATAAATACTGTATCTATTAGATATAATCTATAGGAGTAACACCAAAAAAGTTGACAAGTATAAATTTGAGTTGGGAGGATTACTTACCAGAGGATTTATGTCAGTTTTCTATAACAAATATAGATCACTTATACAAAAGCATTTTAGAATGTCCCTATGAGCATCTTTACCTCCCACAGGAAAAAGGAGTCCATTTAATATTGATAGTACTAAAAGAAATCATTTTACATTTGCAAATCTGAACCCAATAATATCAGAGACCTACTGAACCAACTTGTTTGGTGCCATCTATGAAAGCACTACAATAATCTTTAATGACAACTGTAGTAGATAACCAACTAAGCTCTTGGTTTCTAAAGCCAAGACATACTACTACTAATTGAGGTACAAAGAGACAATTTACTACAATCTGATAATTTATACAATCTGATAACAAGATAAACACGGAGTATGAGTTATATTTTCCTTTTTTAACATAAATGATTTCTCTTTCTTCTTTATCAGCATTAATACATGTCCTTCTTTATCAGCATTAATACATTAATACAGGTTGCCAACAAAGCACAGGCAACCTTTCACACTCATTCTCTGCATGAACTTTAACCTAGTAAGCCACTGAGCCAGTAAACATAAGCTGTTAGCAAGCACTAAGGAAGCATAAAGTTAAATAAGGACACACAACCAAGTACAAGAAGAGGATATAAAGTAAATGTATTACACATATCCTTTGTTGTTCTTTTTTCAAACTACTAGGAAACAATTCCAATTACAAAGGAGCTAGTGGAGTTACTGATCACAGTATGTGTTTCTACATTTTTCCAGCATAAACTAAATCATTACAGCCTAGTGTCATCTGCAGCTTTACATTTCTGTTTATGACCTCTGATCCAGATGGGCCACTCCAACCTTGAAGATCAGGATAGCAAAGAGTTGCCTTTGCCTTCTGTTTTCCTGGCTCACAAGAGTTCTTACATGGGTCTAGATCTCAAGTGAGCTCAGAACTCCATTTATCCACAGTCCTCATATACTTTCAATGTTATGAAAATCTTTAGTAGCAAGGCAAGTTAGATTAACGTAACTAACTTGTGTCCTGATCCTGAGAGTCAATGATTGAGTCTGAGAAATTCAGATTTTCCATATATTACATGTCCATGATTCATATTTTAAGCGAAGTCTGTACTTCAACTTGTTGAACATAACGCAGTTTGAGGACATTTACAACTATCTACCACTAGTACATAATACAAACTTTTAGAATTCATATTCATGTATTACTGCTTTTACACCAATATGTATTATTCAGGTACAGAAAACAATTGTTACTTTTTAAAAGTTCTTGTCAATTAACTCTGTTTCATCTGCCTCCCTAGACAATTCTGAGAGTTCTGTTACTAAAAGGAATCAGTATGATTTCTTCTAAAGCCCTGGAACAAAGTAATCCACATAGATGAAAGTGTACATACTAAAAATAACAGAAGCAGCTAATTTTCATTGAATTTATACCCCATGGATTACATTATGAAATTGAATCCTCAAAACAACTCCCATCAGATTTACTCTTCTCCTCATTTTACAGTTAAAACTGAAATACAAAGTAATTTTCTCTCAAGTTCTCATAGCTGGAAAGTACATTACAAGCATCCCAAACAAGATGGTTTAACTCCTCAATCCAAGTTGCAAGTTGTTCTACAATTCTATCATTGACTTCTGCCTTCTGGGGCAGAGGAGTGACAATTAACATATATAATGAAAAACATGAATAAACTCCAGAAGTCACAGCTGAAACAGGCAAATTTTGAAGTACAGTTGAGGGTTGGACACTGGTTCAATCAATGAGAGGTAAACTCTGTAGTTTCTTGGGAAGAAAAAGTTATGGGAAGAGAAACAGGCACAATGAATTCTGTAATTTCATAGTGGAAACCTCAATTATTCTAAGTAAAAAAGACACTGACAGATTTTGTTTTGTTTTTGTCTTTTGGAGACAGGGTCTTGCTATACAGACCAGGCTGGCCTTGAGCTCACTTTGTAACCCACGCTGGCCTCCAACTCATCACGATCCTCCTGCCTCTGCCTCAAGAGTGCTGCTTATAGCCTTGTGCCACTATCCCCAGTTCAACAATGACAAATTCTTGCCTAGAATCACCCTGACATTCAAAAACATGAATGACGGATGCCCCTCCCCTGACCATCACAGATATTCAAAGGATTCTGAAAACCAAGTTAGGTACAGACAAAAATGAAATATCCAGTTTAGAAAAACCAAGCAGGTGATTGTAGCGTAATTTTAATTGTATGATCTCCAGCAAGTCAGTCATGGGTTTTCCCTCTCTGGAACTCAATCACCCCAAGCATGGGCCAAGCATTCTAATTAAATTAACGTAAGACTCTAAGCTCTAAGACTATGTGAAACTTTCAGACTCCTGTAACACTTGGGATTATTTGTGTATTCACACAAACATCGTACACAGATGTGCACTTCTATGCCATCACAAGCCCTGGGCTGGAACAGGGCACAGCATGGCTTCCCGGTCCTTGGCTCCCAGGTGGCAAGGTCAAAAATGACTTCCAACAACCCCCAAATGTTGCTGCTGCGTTGACCTTTGCAAGTACAATAATCCAAGTCAGATCTGGGGGTAAAAGAAAGTGCTGGGTGAGGAGGTAGCATTATTCCAGATCATCAGGAACCTTAAACCAAGACTCCCAGAATTACAGAATGACGCCCTGAGAGTGCAAGCACTTTGACCCACACTTCTTAGCAGGGAGCAGCACTTTGACCCACACTTCTTAGCAGGGAGCGGGGAGATAGGGACCAGAACCCCAATCTCGCGGCTCCCAGGGCAGCGAGCGCTTCTCCTCCGCGCAGCGAAGCAGCAGAGGCACAGGCAGCGGAGCGCAGGGGCAGCGGAGAGCGCGGCGGGGAGCCCGGTTACCTGAGTCGGCCCCCGCCCCGGCGTGCACCAGGCGGACCTCCAGCCGCTGCCCGTAGCCGCCCGGCCGGCCTCGCAGCACCTGCCGCAGGAGCAGCCTCAAGCGCCGAGACGCCGCGCCGCCTTGGCCGCCGGGCGCTCCGAGGAGCAAGAGGCGGGACTGCATGGGGCCGACGGCTGGGCCGAAGATGCTAAGAAGTCCCACAGCGGACTGCGTCCCGGGACGGCAGCGCGCGCGGCGTGCCGAGGGGGACCGGAAGCGGTGGCGCGCCAAGTCCGCCGGAAACTCCTTCCCCCGGCACGGCGGGTGCGGCTCACGCGGCCCGCCCGCTGGGCGGAGGGAGCGGAGGGGCCGGCGCTGCCCGGGGATTGGGGCCCCGCGTCTGTCCGCTGGTCGCGCTGGCGCCCGGCAAACTCGGAGCTTGAGGACACGCCAGCGGGTTTTAGGAATTTAGGAACATTTGACGGAGTTGTAGGCTAAAGCCCAGACCACTGCGCTTTCATTGTGCACTGCTTCGAAGCCTTTTCTGAGTTGAGAAAATGTGCGACAGGTTTTGGGAACGCTCACTCATCTTGGTTGTTTGTAACTACACCGATACCGAAAGCCTTGTCCCGTTTATTGTTCGTGGATTTTACATGTTTTGTTACTGTTTCCTGAAGTGAAAATTTTACACTTCTTCAGTTTTTTATTTTTTATTAGCACATCTTTGCATTACATGATGATTACAGCCCCTGTGGGGAATTGGTACATATACTAACGCATTTTGATTTATTTTTCATTTCTTTCCTCTCCCCTCAATCTCTTGACCGCCTTACCATTTGGAGAAACTCCATCTCCGTACTTCTATTGTCTATGGAAACATTTAAATTTTATTGAATTGCCAAAATATTAGAAAGGAAACCAGTCAGTCATGAGTTTTCATACTGCAATGTAAGAGTTATAAAAATATAACTTGTGTCTTTAGGATGTGCAAGGTAGGACATTGGCTAAGGCTGCTTTCTTTTCAGACTTTCCAAAAGCAGAAGTGGCCCTAACACAAAGCCAACTAGGGCTAATACTTCATCCCCAGAATATCAGAAGTGAATTGGGCAAGGCAAAAAATTGAAATCAAGTTCTGCAAAACAAAGATCAAACGAGATTTCAGCTCTTACTTGCAGCTAGAGGCCTTACTAATTCCAGCGCTGCCAACCACCCTTAAACACAAATAAGCATTCTAAAGCCCATAATAACCCTCCTGTGATTGGTAAGAAGAGGCTGTGAGAGAAAAGCTGGGCTGGCTAAGGAAGACTTGGTGCATCTTGCTAAAGAAATTGAACTTAAATGAAGGCTGAAGTGGGATTCTTGCCTTGTTGGGAAAAAGTGAAAAGAAACTTAATGAATACATCATAGGTTCACATGTATCTTCTCATCTACTTCAAATCCCTATGAAACTGCTAGAGAAAAATGATACAGGTTCAGGTAATAAGTTTAAGAAATATTTGTCCCACTTTGAACACATGCTATGTGTCGGGGATTATCTTTAATGAACTACCTCATCTCATATATTTCTTGAGGCAGTGTTATCTGTCACTTTACAATAAAGAAACAGTCTGGAAGAGTTGAATACCTTTATCAAGGCAGCTCATTTGATCTTATAAGAATTCAGTGCCACCTGAAAGGACAGAAGAACAATCTAAGGGGGGGTGGAGTGGTTAAAGGGGAGCTGGCAAGGTAGCTCAGCAAATAAATCCCCTGCAGGTTTAGGCAGGCTCAGGCATGGTTCCATCCCTGGCACCACATATCATTCCAGCCCCATTCCAGGGCAGTCTGGTCAGGGTGGCTCCCAGCACTGGGGAGGCTGAAAGCTGGAGGATCACTATGAGTACAAGCTGCGTAGTGAGACCCTGTAACAACCAAATACATTAAAGAGAGGCAGTTTATCAGAATGATCAGTATGACCATTAAGCAATCTCAGAGTTTAAGCAGTGGAAATCAGTACAAGCTAGGGCCTTCGGTTATTAACATAACTGAACTGTGGTATGAAAAGGACCTTGCTGGGCATCATGATCCAATGGACAGATATCAAGAATAGAAGGAAACATACAAAGAATGACACAACAGTGACACATGCATAGGAGATTTGGGTATAATGCTGTACCTAGGTAAGGTCAGTGAGGCTACACAGAGAAGGCATAATTTCAGATGGTTTTTGAAGGATATGAATGATTTATCTCATGAGTGTATTCAACTGAGGAATTTGTTTTTGAATATTCGCACTAAAATATACTAAAATCAAAAATCATACTATCTAATAAAACTAAAATATAAAGTAAAGCCAAACCATTGTATTAACAGGAAATTGTTGTGATGTATATAATAAAATGAAATGTAATTATTAGTAACAGGAAATCATTCTGCTTTATACAGTAGAAGGGAATTGAAAGTGTTTCCAATTAGATGGAACCACACATGCATGAAATATCAATCCTGTACATCATCACCAACCCCTCTAGTAGTCTTGCAATTTGAAAATAGAAAAATCTAGCTCAGAAGGGTAAGTAACTTATCCATCTATACATACTATAAAGTGTTGAGTTGATTATTTTAAAAAGAAATTTCAACTGAAAGACTGTTCTGGGCTGGGGAGATAGCTCAGTGGCATAAGCACTTGCTCGGCAAGCACAAGGGCTTGAGTTTGATGCATGGTAGCAAAAATAAAAAGGAAGGGGGCCTATTGTACAAGAGCAATTAAGTGTTTAAATATAAAATCAAAAAAGGAAAAGAATACATATACACATATATATGTATATCTATTTTTTTCAAGAGAAGATCCAGAGCTAACTTAAATTGTAACTCAAGAAAACCACACTTTGCAGTATCACTAGCTATAAAAGAAGCATGCCACACTGATTTTGAAATGAAAACATTTGAAGTTCAAAATGTGAGTGGAAAGGGGGGCATAGGGGAATGAGCATATCTCAGAAGTCTAGTTAACTTAAAGCTGTTGTGGAGAACCTTGCAGAGCTTTCCATGATAACAAATGGCCTGCTGCCATGTGTGCTATAGATTCCACATCACTAATCTAAACTCTCACCTTCCTCTTTATTAAAATGAGGATGAAGACATTTAACTCTGAGAACAAGTGATCTGCCCAGAACAAGCTAGCTGCCCAGAACCATCTTTAATATATTTTAGGTTCTCAACGAACAGTAATGCCCTTTATTCTTGTTAGATAGGAAGTTATGATCAGGGACCAAAACAAAATGTCAACCATATCTGCCTATTCAAAATCAACACTACTTTTTAAAACACAAACAAACTCATTGAGAGATGGGAATATAGCTCAGCAGCATAACCACCTGCCTGGCAAGTGCAAAGTCCTGACCTTGATCCCTGTTACCACAAAAAGAAAAAAAAAAAACTGAAATCCTACAAATATAACAACTATCACAATATATTTCATACACCCTAAAAGTTTAGGATTGCTGGAAATGGTGCTAAGTCACAACCCATCATCACTGTGTAATAAAATTTAGCACATATTAGAATTATCTTTTTTCTTTTTAATATTTACAGCCCTACATCAATATTAAGATGAATTTTTAAATTTTTTTTCTATTTAAGCCATAGGTCCTAGATTCAGACAATCATATACAACTTCTTCCTAACATGAATGAACAAGCATGGAATAATTAGGGCAAGTTCTGTAGTGAAGGACCAGTTGTCTACTGCAGGTCTTCTAGCATCCCAGATCTCTGACTAGTAAATGTCAAGAATGGCCCCATGTCATAGTGGCAACTCCAAAGCCCCCACATATTTCAAAACTGCACTCCATACAGTAGCACTAATCCAGCTAAGAATTATCACCCCAGAGCTTCCCTGGTTGATAACAGGGAGTATGTCTGTGGCACAGAGCATTGTCTTTTTCTTTTACCTTGGCACAATTATGACCCTCTCTCTACTGCTTGTCACTCTCTCTAGATAGGCCTTAATCTTTGCTGTTCTCTGTGTAGCCATCATTTTCACACAGGTTCTTTGAGGGCTGTAGGCCCAGCTCCTCAGAGGCCTCCTCTTTCTGCTGTATTTTCCAAAGTGAGCTGTAGCACTCACTTCTCACCATCCTTTCCCCACTCAGCTGCTGCCATCTGTGGTACATCCCACAGCCTATGCTGCTGCAATTGCCCTTCTCTCCCATAAGGCCCGAAGTAATGGTGGGCCTTCTTCACCCACCCCAGCCCTCCTCCTTATATACTAAAGTGTTCCATGGAGTGCCTGTGAATGGCAGCCAAGGAGTCAAGTCTTAAATGCAGACAGGGCTCTTTAAATGTGGAATGGTTGTGCCTCTTTGTCCTTAACTCTGGGCCCTGCTTTCCAGTTCCAGGGAGAGAGGAAATCACCCTCATAATATCTGGGTACTACAGATAGTTGCCCCTGAGGAGGGCTAAGGGTCTGGGTGGGAGACAGTTACTCTACCACATACTCTTCTACTGTTTCACTTTGTATCATGTGTGTTTATTACCAATTCAGTTAAGAGTTAGCCATAACTTTATGTTATTATATTTAATTTTATTGTTATTCTGAGGATCAAACTCAGAGTTTTATACATGGTGGACAAGTGCTCTGCCACAGAGCTAAAGCCAACATCATTAGTTTTATTGATTAGCTGACACATAAAAACATAAAATTATACATAGGGCACCATGGGTGATGTTTCAAAGCATGTTGAGTTGCCTATTTTTAAAAGGACAAATAATTATTCTGTATGCATTAACTTGAAATATGTATGATTTATTAAGCCAGCAGAGAATGCTGAAAACTATTGGGTATAACTGGGTACCAATAGCAATAGGCAAAACAGCAGTAGAAGGAAAAGAAATGCAGAGTCTACTGCATGCCTCTGTTAGTACACATGGCATGAGGAAAGGTAGAGAGCACTGCATACCCGGGGGACAGATGATGGACTAAGAGAAAAACCTTTGTTTCCTTTATCATTATTTAAATTTTTAGAGTGACTCATGCTTGTTATAACAAATGCAGATTCAAACAAGAGCATGATATTTCCATAACTTGAAAAAGGAGGAGAGAGAAGGTGGAAAAGACCAAGAATATCTCATAGCATCACACCTACAACCACAGTCCCAACAAACAAATCAACGTAACAAACCTGAAGCTATCACATAAAGATCTGCCTAACATCCTGAGACAGACTTTATCTATTCCTTCTCTTTTTTCTAAAATTTGGGTTCAGAGATAGGTAACACACAGGCATTGGTCACACTGTCCCAGAAACAGCTAGAGAACTTCTTCAGATAGTGCCTGTGCCTGTACCTCTACCCCTGCCGCTGCCTCTACCCCCACCTCCTGCCCTCAGGCCTTGCCCTCTTCCCTTTCTTAAGTAACAAAACAGGTTTTGTTTTTTTTAGCTGCAGTTCTGGTGGTTCAAAGGATGTCACTGGTTTCTGTTGAACTCCAGTGATGGCAAGGGCCAAATGGCGCCAAAGTGTTGGCAGGATGTGTAGAAGGAAAATATCACATGATGAGACAAGAAGCTAGGGGAGTCTGAGAACTTTATCAGTCTCCTGTGAAGGCTACCTCCAGTGACCTACAGACCTCCCACTAGGCCCACTTTTTAAATGTCCCACCAACTCACATGTCACCTCATCCGGAACAAATCTTCCAGCACTTGGACCCTTAGAAGACATATACATAGAATATACAAACTACAGCTTTCTACCCTGGGCCCCAGTGCAAAATTCAGTCATTCCACAGAGGTCTTCAGTTAACCTTCCAAGACTCCTAGGACCCTGTTGTCTTAGTTACTCTTCTCTTGTTGCTGAGACAGGCACCCGACACTCAAAATGAGGGAAGGAAGGGTTTATTTAGCTGACAGGTACTGGAAGTTTCAGTCCCTATTCAGCTGGCTCCAAAGCAGACTGGCACATGGCAGAGGGCAACCTTTCATGACTGCAGGCAGACAGCAAGAGCCCTGGGAGACAGCTTGAAGCTGCTCAAGCACCTAACTTCTCTTCCTACCTTACATTGAAATGCAGATCACCTGCCCCATGGGAGAGGCAGCACCCACTTCCACAACAATCAATCACAAATTCCAGAATCAGCCCCATGACAGCATGAGGCTTTTGGGGACAACTATGCACAAACCATAACATCTGTGATAGTTAACTATTGTGTCAGCTAGAGTAGGAACAGCCCAACTGACAAGATTAGCATAGTTCTGGATGTGACTCAAAGGGCTGACTGAAGAGGGAAGACCATCCTGGGTATGTGTAGCACCAACCAATAGGCTTTAGCCTGAATGAAAGAAAAAGGAAGTCTATCTCATTTCTTCAGAGGAGCTCCTGTCCTTGCCATGACCTTGGGACTTTTGTCTCTGGGCTTCCAGCTCAGACTTAAGGCTTCCAACGTTGACCCTCAGCTTCCAACAGGTCTCTGCAGTGAGCTTCAGATATCCCACCTATGACTGCATGATTGTTAGCTGTCCAGTGCACAGACAGCTCTTTTATTTTCGTCAACACCTAACTCTGCAACTATGTATTATATTAGTTACTCTATTGAGCCCTGTTACAGACCCTATATAGTAGAAGAATAGTATCATTGTATTCATAAATAGACAACCAAAAATTAAATAACATTAGTGGTTAAGGAATTTAGCCTTAGATAGCATCTACTAATTTTTTGAAAGTAAAATTTTATTGGAAAATTTTTATTTAAAGCCTGACTTGATAAGCACACACACATGTACCTGATGTGTCTAAGTCAGGGGAGGTTTGTAAGAGGTGCTTCAGCTAAGGAAAGGAGAGATGCAAGTCTGCTTGTAACCTCCTCCACACAAGGAAGCCTGCACTTCCCTGAGCAGCACCTCAGCCTGAGTACTTTTGTTTTCTGTCCATGTCAGAGGGCAGTGCACTTCTTAGAAAAAGAACTAATCTTATTCCCCAAATTAGGATGAAGAATGCATGTACAGCAGAGAGGCAATTATTAAAAACAATAAAAATCTTTTTTTTTTTTTTTTTTTAATGGCTGGCTCAGCCAGCCCTGGGGGCGGGGCTTGCGCAGCATGTGGTGCCAGGGATCAAACATTGGCCCCTACTGCCGCCTAAGCTTGCCTAAGCAAGGGCTTTAGACCACTGAGCTATCATGCCGGCCCAATAAAAATCTTGATAGTAAACATGAAAATGGGGCTGGACATGGTGGCGCACGCCTGTAATCCCAGCACTCAGGAGGCTGAGGCAGGAGGATCGGTGCGAGTTCGAGACCAGCCTGGGCTACGAAAGTGAGCTCAAGGCCAGCCTGAACTGCATAGCGAGACCCTGTCTCAAAAAGAAAAAAAAAAAAGATGAAAATGGGGCAAGAGAACTATCTTATACTTTAGGAATATATGTAGAAACTAGGTTTCTAGCTTAAAGAAATAAATGTTACAGATTTGGGACAAGGATGTTTCCTGCAGCATTATTTATAATAATGAAATATTAAAAATTATTCAATAATAATGGCTAGCTGAATTATAAGTATAATCTAGCCATAAAAGCTTCATAATGTTTAAAACTATAAAAACATAATTATATACCTAACATGGTTCTAATTTTTAAAAAATATTTATAGAAAAATATAAATTGAGCAATTAAGTCTTGAATAGCCATGAATTTTCACTGAACATTTACAATTCATCCTTTGGAGAAAGTAATAAAATGAAGAGAAAAAAATATCAGCTGTATTTCCACACAGAGAATGAATTCTTTGTGACATACTTAAATGCATGAATTTAGGGCAACCTATTATCTTATCCACATGGAATGGCTGAACAATCTGTTCCTGAACCCATACATTTCCCTAAAGTCCTATTTGGCTTAAAGAAGCCATTACACCCAGGAAAAGGAAAGCTCCAAAATAAAAATAAAATGTTTCTTTCATCTCATTTTTGTCTTTTTATTTAAGAGAAATCTCCCTGAACACACAGCAATTTGGCAACAGTTTGTTTCCTTATGCATTTAAAGAACTGGCACTTTGAATGGGATCCTGAAAAGAACGGGTGGAATGTGTCACCCTGCACTGCATTGGTCCTCACCCTGTCCAGCCAACCTAGCTGGGTATCACATGATCTAGGGCTAGTCATGAGGTGTGGCCTGAGATGCAAATAGCAGTACCATTAGCACAAGGGTGACAGTTGAAACCCAGTGGCTAAGGAATTCAGCCTCCATCTAAACCTGTGATTCTCAGTGAGGGGAGCAATCTTGTTCCCCAGGGAATGTTTGAAAATGTCTGGAGACTGCCCTTATTTTCATGATGGGAGGATGGTGCTTCTGGTAACTTGTGGCTTGAGGCCAAAGATACTGCTCTGGACATCCTGGAGTGTACAGGACAACTCCTTACCACAAAGAATTATCTGGCCCAAAATGTCAATAGTACCTAAATTAGATAATCCTAATTTAAAGGATTTCTAAGTAATGTAAAGTAAAAACTGAACTCATTCTTTCTCCTGTGACAGTGATATAGGAAAATGAAACTCCCAACCCCAAAATTATCTGGGACAAGTTCATGTTCTCTGAAACTGAAGAATGAATTCTAGGAACAAGGGTGGTTAAGAGCAGAATACATTTATTGGGAGAGAAAATTTTTGTCCAAGATAGGGACAGAAGGGAACCTAAGCAGGTTGCCCTTTCTGGGGATGCTTATATAGCAAAAATAAGGTGACATAGGTCTAAGGTGGATAACATGGAAACTTGCACATGAGGTGGGACAAAACTAAGGTCAACCAATAATATTGCAGATTATTATTCGGGTAGACTTGATTAAATCCAGGGCCAAATGGGAAAGTAAATCACATAGTGAGCAGGTATGAATACAGAACAGGGGCTTTTCCTACAGAGGTTGGGTCAGGGACTGTTCCTGGCTTTTTCAGAAATTGATACCTATTTAGAATATCAATCCCTGATGCCTATTCCTAGGGAGCTAAGTGGATATGTTTGTTTCATCTTTTGTCTTGAGGTCTGGCCCCCAGCCATAGTGTCTGTCCCTTCCACAGTCGTAAGGTATCCTGTCTTTCCTATTGTCTCCTTTGACAGCATAGCCCTGCCTGACTGCCTATAATATTTCTATCTGTCTCAGCTGCCTACAGCAGAAGTGGTGGTACCAAACTGACTTCAAAATCTGGCATGTGTCCCCTTGCTCAAAATGTTGAGCAAAACTGCTGGACATTGTAACATTTGTCTGTGGTTCTAGCACTCTAGTAGGAGGCAGTAAAAGGAGGATGACAAATTGTAGCTCAGCCCAGGTAACTTAGCCAGATGCTGTCTCAAAATACAAAAGAAACAAGAATGTCGCTCACTGTGAAGGCCCTAGGTCCAATCCCCAACAACACACACACCCCACTCAAATCTCAGTAAATAAGAATACATAATTTGTATTTACCTGTACATTTACAATATTATGTTTCATCTATTCCCATAGATCTACATTTCCATCTAGTAATATATTTTCCTTCAGCACGAAGAGCTTCACGTAGCATTTCAGATAGCACAAGTGTTCTGGCAATAAATCTCTCAACTTGAGTGTATGTGAAATTTTTAAATGTCTTATTTCTTTCTAAAAGAGATCTTCAGTGAATTCAGAACTCTAGTAATTTTTTTTTTTCTTTCAGCTCTTTAAAAGTGTCATCCTACTGTTACCAATTCTGAGATCCATTTGTTTTCTGATCAGAAGTCAGCCTTACCCAAGAGAGGAAGACTGGGAGGACACTGGGAGGGAAGGAGAGGAAGAGGAGAAAGGGGGAGGGAAAGGAAGACGGAGAGAGAGGGAGAGGGAGAGGGAAACAGGGAGAGATCTGTTTTTCTTTTGGATGCTTTTCAAGATTTTTTCTTTACCTTTGATTTTTAGAAGTTTACTAAACTGTAAGTAGCTATACCTTTCTTTATATAGTCTGCTGAGATCTTTTGTCAAGGAATTAATTTTTTAACCAAATATAGAAATATGGAGTAATTTAGCCACTTCACAAAATAGTGTGTGTGTGTGTGTGTGTGTGTGTGTGTGTCTCCTATCTGAGGACAATTTCCAATTTCTAGGGAAATCTTCCCTGACTTTTCTATGTCAATTTCCCAATTATATTACCTGATAGTGTTCTAGGCAGCTGAATTAGATAGAAATATTATAGGCAGTCAGATAGGGCCAGGCCCTCCACTACAATATGGACCCTATACAAATTTTTTTTTTTTTTTTTTGTCTTTTTGAGACAGGGTCTCACTATGCAGTTCAGGCTGGCCTTGAGCTCACTTTCGTAGCCCAGGCTGGTCTCGAACTTGCACCGATTCTCCTGCCTCAGCCTCCCGAGTGCTGGGATTACAGGCATGCGCCACCATGCCCGGCTCCACTACAATATGGAAAACAACTTGACTATGCAGCTTTGCCAATGACAGGCACCCTACCTGTGGGCCAGACCTTAAAACAAGAGAAAAGAAATGCAGGCTCCCACTCACTTAAAGTTAAGCATCAGGGACTGATATTCTAAGTTAGTATCGATTGCCCTAAAAGAGCCTAAATGAGCCAGAAACTCAACCCCAACAGAAAGAACCCTTATTCTGTATTCATGCCTGCTTGCTACGTGACTTGCTTCCCAATTTGTTCCTGATTTAATCAATTTTACCTGAACAAGGATGCTTGTAAACTCATTGGTCGACCATGACTTTGTCCCACCTCATGACCACCTGAGCAAGTTTCCCTAGTTTCACCTTAGGTCTGCCTTATCACATGGTTTTGCCCTATAAGACCCCTAAAGAAAGACAATTTCTGGAGCAACCCACTCAGGCACCCTTTCTGTTCCCCTCTTGGACAGAAGCTTTCTTTCCCAATAAATATTCTGTTTTAAACCTCCATCTCGTTCCTAAAATTCATTCTTCGGTTTTAGAGAACACAAACTTGTCCAAGTGTTTTTCAGGTTAAAGGATCAGTTTTTCTTCCTGCATCAATAGTACCATGCATTTTCTCACTTCTTTATACTGAGATAAAGGAAATAAATGTGACTTTCAGACTTCTAGATGTCAGATATGCTGAGTTTCTGATCCCTCAAGTGGAAGAATGAATTCTAAAAAACATAGGAGATTAAGAGTAGGGAATACTTATTGAGAGAAATAGCTCCTGAGAGACAGGAGGAGACCCCAAAAATAATTTGCCATGGACCTCATTTTACAGAGCAACTTTCGCACAGCAAATCCACCAGGCCAGAGTAAAATCACAAGGTGGGTACACTGCAGGGCAAAACTATAATCAACCAATAAGATCAAAAGTTTAGTCACTTAGGTAATAGTGACCTAATGGGAAAGTGGGTCTTGTAGCAAGGGTATATGGAAAGAGCAAGGACCTTTTTGTTTTATTTATTTATTTATTTATTTATTTATTTATTTTTGTCTTTTTGAGACAGGGTCTCGCTATGCAGTTGAGGCTGGCCTTGAGCTCACTTTTGTAGCCCAGGCTGGTCTCGAACTCGCACTAATCCTCCTGCCTCAGCCTCCCAAGTGCTGGGATTATAGGCGTGAGCCACCATGCCCAGCTAAACAAGGACCTTTTTAGAAAGAGATGAACCAGAAGGCTCCAGTCACCCAGGGCTATGGATGTCTACCAGGTGAGCACAATTTCCAGTCCATTATCCCTGTGCCAGGAGGAAGGTAGGCCAGCTCATTCTGTCCTTATCTTCTGGCCTAGCCTCCAACAGAAGCACCTCTGGCCACAGTTGTAATGAGTTCCCATCCTCAGTATCTACTCTCCCCTAGGGCCTAGCCCAGTCTGACTGCCTAGAATGTTTTTAACCTAGCTTAGCTTTTTATAATAATATTACTAAGCATTACCACAATTTTGCATGTGTTTGGGTGATTATTTTATTACTATCTTTCAACCAAAGTGTGAGTTCCATGGGGGTAAAAACTATAGCTTTATGTAGCTGCATTGCATTATATTCCCAGCACCAATCACAGTATCTGATGAAAAGTAAGGACTCAATAAATCACAAAATGTCTAAGTGGAATAAAAGAGATAATACAGTAAAGCTCTTAATATAATACCTGATTTGTCGTAAGCCATCAATAAATCTTAGCTATTATTTATAATTAAAATTCCCAAGTGCATTCCCATAAAACTGCTCTTTCATACAATGGAACTTTAATTGTCTATTTACATTGAATAATGCTAGAATAAACTAGTTTTGAGGATTCTGCCTGACAGAAGAGATGGAGAGAAGTTAGACCAGAATTCGGAATCTGTGAAGTGTTTGGTTTTCTGGTAAACATGGCTTAGTGTAAGTGACTCAAATACATTTCACCAAATTATTTTCTATCTAGAATGCTATAGTAATAAAAAATTTAACACCAGGGCTTCTTAGGTGGACTACATAGACACTTTAAGCTTCAATTGTTTCAGGAGTACAGTAGTCCCTTGCTATTGCGCAGTTCGACTTTTACAGATTTACTGTTTTGTGGGTTTTCAAAAATATTAATCTAAATTATTTATCACAGATTTTTCACCATATTATGGGATTTTGCAGTACTGTACAGTATATGTTGTTAAAATTGTGTAGGTTTACGAGTTTAGGAAATTCTTAGGAACATTGGAAATGTTTTTAAAAGTGTGAGAGAGGTTTGTAAAAGTGTAGCCTTAAATATATATTATATATATAATATATATTTATTTTAGTATATTTTAGTATAATATAAATATACTAAAATAACTATAATGTTGCTACTTAGCTGACTTTCACTTACGGTGGTGTGTCTGGAATGTAACCTCTGAGATAAGTGAAGGACCACTATACAGTGTCAAGATCCCCTCTCCCTGGAGCAGGAAATATGTGGGTCATGGACCCTAACCACCAGGAGGAGGTAGTTTTGCAATGGGGCTGAGTGGGACATTTCAGTGCTCGGTCGATCCTTTGGGAGCAATTCTGCATTCTCAGGTGTTCAATTTTAATAGGAAAACAGACAATATAGAAGCTACAGTTTAGCCAAGAGTTCTGACTTCACAGGAATGATGGCTGAGTCACTGTAGCAGTTAGGAAGCTAAGTAAGAGGTGGATTTTTTTTAATTTAAAGAGAAAAATCTACAAACAAAATTGCAAAATGAGATAATCTAAAAGTAACAATGGTCAATACACTGTATGTTATTATCTACAAACTAGGCACTCAGAGTACGAGACATTGGCATCTAATTGTGCAAACAATATTAGCACAAACCTTTCTTTTCAATGAACTAAGAGAAATTAGTAATACATACACACACACATTGTTTTTCCCCTTCTTTTCTCCATTCCCTCATCCAAGTTTCTCTTTCCTTTTGAAGTTTCTTCCCATTTCACAATATCAATAATACATTTTGGATTTTATTTACTCTTTCAGCTTCTCACACTAGGAAGGCAATATGATGTTTACACGTGCACATCTGGTTTACTTCACTTATGAACATCTGGTTTACTTCACTTATGAGAATGGGCTCAAGTTGCATCTGTTTACCTATAAAAGTCCACAGTTTATCCTTCTATATGTCTGAGTAGTACTCCATTTTATAAAAAGACTACATCTTGTTTGTCTATTCCTTAAGAGGTAGATAAATGTAGCCTCCAGATCCACTGTAGCAGTGAGTGCTTTTGTCCTTCCTGGTGACCTTTTCTTGTATGTTTACCAGAAATAAGAACAACTAGAATCCTGAAGAACTGTTTCCAGATGAAGTAGTTGCAGTATAAACAGGTACTTGGGAATGAACAACACTGAGTGGGCAGTAGCAGTACTTTTAGTATTATGCTCTAATACCCTCCTCAGGGCCTGAACACCCATAGCTGAGGTTCTCAGCTAGCATAGCACTATGCTAGCTCAACTCATAGCACCATGTCTCTACCACAAGGAACTGTCCTACCTCCTAGAGAGCACTTTATAGACATGAACTGGCCACTACAGGAACACCAAGGCTCAGCCAGCTTGACTCAATATGAGATAATACTGAAAGGCTATCCTGCCTTTAGATTTAGTTATAAGACTAGCTGAGTTCTTGCTCTCTGTCTGTCTCTCTGTCTCTGCCTCTCCTCTTCTCCCTCGTTTAGTTTAATCTCCCTTCCTTACAGTATCTCCTAAGAACATTGCCCAAAGGTGCTTCTACATGCAATTTTCCATCTCATAGTCTATTTTACTTTTTTTTATTTTTATGGAACTGGAGATTAAACTCAGGTCCTTGCTCTTGCCAGGAAAGTGCTTATTCTGCTGAGCTATATCCCCAGCCCTCATGGTCTATTTTCAGGAAATCCAGTGTAACACAAGAATATTTGGAAGATTGCATCATTGCACAATTATTATTTTTTGTATCCATCCTGGGTATAGACACTAAAAACTGTGGCACTAGGCAGTCTTCAAATGAACAGAACAAGAAATTGTACATCTCTTGTAAAGGTTCAGAAATATATGAAGAATCTTTATGAGGAGACAAGATTCTGAATGAGTAGCAGGATTAAGAAAAGAAAGATGCAGTTGTTAATGTGACTCATTTGTTAAAAATGATGGTGAAGTCTAACAAAGATATAGGTTATGTTTCTTTAAGAAAGATTAATTTCTACATGTGTGTCTTTACTAAAATTAGACTGTATTACAGTGTAGTGAAATAGCTTTACTCTCTCCAGAAGAGAATTTCTCCAAACATGGCTTGGGTACTCCTTGACTCAGAAATGCCTAGGAATTTATTAAAAATGCAGAATCAAGGGCCCATCCTACTTTTACTCTTCAGAACCTTTAAGACTTGAAATTTTGTATATTCAAGGAGGTTTTTTTGTTTTTGTTTTTTTTTTATTTTATTTTTTTTCCTTTTTTTATTGTTTAAATTTAACACGAGTTATATTACATATTTTCATCATCAGATCAGTTTAGATTAATACATATAGGTATATAAGATTGATCAAACAATTAAACATTAACAAAATCAACATTATTATTTTTTTTTCTTTTCCCCTTTCTTTTCTTTGAAAGTTGACATAT
>PVJA010016030.1:5836-44369 GCA_004027025.1 Myocastor coypus
CCCTGGTCCCACAAAAAAAAAAAAAAAAAAGAATACACACTAGAAAATGGATTTTAGCCGGGCGTGGTGGCACACGCCTGTAATCCCAGCACTTGGGAGGCTGAGGCAGGAGGATTGGTGCGAGTTCGAGACCAGCCTGGGCTACAAAAGTGAGCTCAAGGCCAGCCTGAACTGCACAGCGAGACCCTGCCTCAAAAAGACAAAAAAAAAAAAAAAATACAGTGATACATGCACACTTGCATTTATAACACACAACTTGGGTCATGGAAGCAACCTGTATGTCCATCACCAGATGAATGGATAAGGAAGATGTGGTATTTATACCCAATGGTTTAGTACTTTGCTATAAAGGACAAACTTGGGTCATTTGTAGGAAAAGAAATGCACCTTGAATTCATATTCTCTTCATTTTAAATTTTACTTATTGCTATTAGTTTGCAGTACATGATGTTCACATCCTTTGTGTGGCTTTGGTACATGCACATAACATACCTTAAATCTTTTTTTTCTTCTCCTTTTCTGCCCTTTCCTTTCTACTTCTTAAGCTCTTTTTAAAATTTTATTTATTTGTATTACTTTTAATAAGAAATTACAATGTGAGTTTCAAAATATGTTAGTAATACATTCCCAATAATTGATACAATGTATATTGTTGTCCTCATTGTATTTATACAGAGCCCAGGATATAAACTTGATAAATTTTCTAATGGTTATTAGTACAATAGATTTCTTCCCTTTGATCTAAGAGAAGGTAGTTGTATACATAGTCAAATGTTCCATAATTGCAGTGGGTTACTGGTGAAACCGGCAATGTTGGAAGCTGCTGATGAGAGCCTTGTACAGCTCAGCATACTAAACTACCTTTACATTTTGTGCGTGATAGTTAAACTTTTTTGCTGAGTGGTTAAGGGCAGGTTAAGGCAAGACCTGTATAACAAAACATGTAGTTTTTGTATCTCCTAAGGTCAGCCAAGTCTCCTCAGGATTTACTTTGGAACCGTGTACAGTGCTTTACAGAACTGTTGTTGGTGTCAGCATTCTGGATGAGTCATGGCCATTGCTTCACCAGTTTGCTCTCTGTGAAAGCCTGAGAGAATGTTTTTCTCTCTAGGTGACTCTCCTTAGGCACACTATATACCTTCAATCCCTTTCCCTTTTGTCCCTCTCCTTGAACAGAAAATGTGGGAGACCACTCAGTTATAGGATGTTACAGCACAGGTTCTGTTCTGTCCTGAGTCCTCACTGATCTTGAAAGGCTAGGGCCAAAATATTGGCTATCCTTATAGCCCTTCTTTTTCTCTAATTTTTGGTCTGTAAACTTATATTCTTAGACCTCCAGAAGAAAAGTTCACTGACACTATTATTCTAAAACATAGGAGCCTGAGCTTAATATCATTGTCTTTTTGAATATCAAACATCTTAGGCTTAATCTACTTCTCCATCTCTTGATCTGCTCTCCATTTAAGAAAGTTCGATCCCCCTCCTTCCTATTATCTATCTTTTGCTCTTTATTTATAATTGGGGTTTTTCACATAGGAAAAAGCTTATGATATTTCAGCTTTGCATCTGATTTATGTTACATGATATTATGGTCTCCAGGTGCACCTATTTTTCCATCAAGGACTCAAGCTTATCCTCCTTTATAGTGCAGTGCTATTCTATTGTTTATAAGCACAACATTTTTTTTATGCATTCATTTGCTGATGGACACATAGGCTAGTTCCAAGGGTTGGTTATTATGAATGGTTCTGACATAAACATTGAAATGTGTGTGTCACTGTACTACAATGTCATTATCTGTTTCAGGAAGACTCCTAGAAAGGAAATGCATGGGCCAAATAGAATTTCTAGATTTACTTTCTTGAGGAGTCTCTATACTGATTTTCATGGTCATTGTATTAGTTAGTTAGTTAGTTAGTTAGTTAGTTAGTTAGGTTTTTTGTTTGGGCTGCCTCAGCCTGCCCAGAGGGCAGAGCTGGTGATGCATGTGGTATCAAGGATGGAACCACATTCCCCTCGGCCTGCCTAAGCTTACCTAAGCAGGCGCTTTAGACTACTGAATTGTCTCACTAGTCTGTTGTACTAGTTTACATTCCCACTAACCATGTGGAAGGGCTCCTTTTGCCCATGCAGAAAAATTCACTAGAATTTTTTTTTTTTAATCTTTTGTTGATAGCCATTCTTTGTGGAATAAGATGGTTTTAATTTGTAGTTCTCTAATAGTCAGCAATAGATTTGTAACATTCAGCAAAAGACACACAAGTTTAAAAACTGTACATTGATCTTATATGAGAAACCTAAAATATAAATAAATCAAAGAGCAAGATAAAAACTGACAGAACATGTAGAGACAGATCTTTAGCAAATGAGAAAGGGATGAAGAGGAAGAGATGGATGAGAAGAAGGAGGAGGAGAAGCTGCGTTAGGTAGCCATCCAGGCTATGCACAACAAATGTATCCATGAAGTACTGCAAACATAGAATAATAAAAAATAATGGTAGGTTAGAAAAAAAGAAAGGCCCAGGGTGTACAGAGTTGGGCGGAGACAGGAAAAAGAGAAAAGAAAGAAGTGGGGTCTCAAAACGTGCAGAAGCAGTGCAGTGTGTGGGCGGAGTGGGGAGGGCAGGAAGCAGCTGGATGAGGGAGCGGCAGACTCTCCTGCCCATACGTACAGCAAATATTCTAGAGGAAAGATTTTTCCTGCCCCTGCAGATGTCACCTAGCATCAGCATTGAGCTATGTGCGATGGGAAGATTCTGGAAACTAAGAGGTGGAAGAAGACGGGGTCCACACTCCTGCAAATGAAGAACAAGAGCTCTCACTCTGCTGATATTTCAAGAGAGAGATGTGGTAGGTTGGGACAGGAAGGTGCCTGGTCATCTCGCTAATGGACCTGGAGCATGACCCTTTCGCCTTCACCGCCTCTCATCCATCTCTCCAATGTTGAAGCTTGTCAAACAAAAATAGCCTTTCTGGCTGGGGACATCATTGCTCGACCAAGAATATATGAGGTGCACCCTATGGATCCCTGAACAGGACCAAGGCGACCATGTGCCTTTGGCTGACTTAGATGCTTGCTGGGTGAGACAGGGAGAGGCAGTTACAGAAGAGCAGGGACCTCGAACCAATCAGGCCAAGTGCATCCTAAAGGGGGCGCTAGTGCTTAGCTCCTCCTGATTGCCCCTTGAAGAAGTGTGAGCTGCCATCTTCCTGTGATGTCTGTTTGAGGCTGACACTGAATTTTAAACAAACAAACAAGAAGTGTGGACCTCACAGATTTCTGTCACCAGAAATCTTGATTTTCTGGCCTCTGGGTATATGGCCAGGAAGGGACCAAACATAGGACAACTCTATTTCCTACCCTCTACTGCCCTCTGTGAAAAGTCCGCTTGCACCAAAGGCAACAATCAGGAGGGATCTCATTATCCTGCTAGAGCATGAAGGTAGGAATCCTTGCTCTTCAAGGAAGCTGAAGAGAGAGGAGGAGGAAGGCCTGGCTTAGGAGGCCTGGGGAAGGAGCACAAGGAAGACCCCTGAAGGAAGCCCACGGGACCAGAAGGTGGGGCCTCAGCCCTGCCTCAGGAAAGGCTTCCGGTGTAAGCAGCAACATCCTGGAAACCTCCAGTAAAATGTGAAATGCAAAAGAGCACTGTCACAAACACAGACCTCCTTGTTCTCTAAGAGGAACTGGGCAGTGGGTCAAGTCTCTCTCCCAAATCCCGTCCTAACTCTGCCCAACACCAATGGGCAAAATCCTACTTCTGCCCAGATCAATCCCTTCCAATGACATTTTCTTCACTCAACCCCCTCAAGCATACCCTCCTATTCCCACTTCCTGCAGACACAGGTCACTGTTCCCCCACAATCCAGATGTGCATGTAGGCCCGGAGATCTGGAAAGATGTAAGTAGGGCCACACCCCTTCCTGGTTTGTAAACTACGGTGATTTCTCAACAGCATCCACAACTTCACCCAACTTCTATGGATCTTCCTCACACAAAAGAAGAAAGAAGGAAGACTCTTGGCACTGGTGGTGTGGCTCATGTGGCTGCGGGGGGTGGGGTGCTCAGTGCTTAGGAGTACTGGCTCTGTCTTGTCCACACTGCTGGCATCCCCTCCAACGCACACCAGAAAAGTTTTGTTTCATCCCACCTCACTCCGATGACCAGAAATACCGGATTAGTCCAATGGGAACCCCTGTCTTATAACAACTCTAGAAGTTTTAAATAAAGTGGTTTCATAAACAAGCTCTGCTTTTGGTTGTAAGGTGGGTGGGAAAGAGAGTATAGGATGCGGGGGGTGGGGGGAGGTGGGGGGGTGGCAGAGAGTCCCTGTCCTACAGCGCCAGCCCCACAATGCCGCCTGGCCTCCCCAGAGCCCATAGTTACCAATTCTCCTTTTCAAGGTAAAGGCTAAGGGCAGGGGCTGTCAGGTTAGATGACCTGGCTCTACTATTAGCAGCTGTGTCACTTAGCCTCTGTGCCTGCAGATGGTCACTGGCCCCATAGAGATGTTTTGAGGCTAAGATACTACAATACATACAAAACCCACATCTTAGGGTTTAGCCCATGGCAAAGGCTTGGCCATGACACTGCCATTAAAATAGTATCTCTGGGCCGCAGAGGTAGCTCAGCAGCACAGCACCTGCCTGGCAAGCACAAGGTCCTGAGTTCAATTCCTGGTGTCAATATATTATTATTGCACTTAAGCCAATACTTCTCAAGCCCCTAGGGACACGTCTTGTTGTGCAAGGAAACGGCGTGAAAGCAGATAGGGTTGGGAGCACCAGGGTAAGCTTCCTCCCGCCAAGCAGGCCACCAAGGAGCTGTGAGCTGTTGACTAATTCAGTGCCTGTCTTCCCTCACTGCAGAGACCCTGCAGCAGCATGAGGAGGCTGTGTGCTGGGACGAGGAAGGACCACTTAATGGGATGAAAGAAAAGCAGCAGAGCAAGTGATGCACAGAACCCACTGAAACGCACCGAGAAGACTGCCGGGTTGCGTTAACAACTACAGAAGGTCACCGTGAGGGAGGACTTCAGGAACCCCTCTGTCTTTTACTGCAACTGCACGTGAACTTAAAAGCACCTCAAAACTGATTTGTTAGAAAAAGGCTTCCAGGTTCTAAGATTCTACTAATACAAAATCTGTGCACCCTGACAGAGCCAGCGCTCCTAAGATCCCCTCTGGCTCATGGCTTCTGCAGAGGTTGCTCCTTCTCGTCTCTGCATCCTCAGCCAGGTACAGTGCCTGACACACAGCAGATTCAGGAGAAATGTTACATCGATGCATAAAAGGGATAATCCTCTTTCCCAAGCCCCTTGCCCCTACAGATTAGTTAAAAGTACTCCTTTGCTGCTGGCAGCAGCACAGACATTTAAGGTTTTGTTGCATTCCGTTCTTTCCTGTGTCTTTGGAAACCTCCCTGGGAGGTTTTACTGGGAAGGCAAACCAGCCCCATTAGCATCAGGAGGTTAATGGCAACAGGGATGCGGCTGGGCCATCTTCAAATTTCTGGCAATCTGGGACAAAAGTTAGCCCCCTTCTGAGCCTGTGTTTCCTCCTCTCTGCTCTTCTGCCTTCCTCCAGCACGGCAGCCAAAATCTCCACTCTAATTTCTTTCCCTGCTCTTGGCTGTGTGCTCTGTGAATTGCCTCTGTCGACACAAGATAAAGTGGATGAGCCGAGGAGCTGGGCCCCTGCAGACACCAAAGGCCAGGCCAAGTTTGTTTGCTAAGGAAACACTGCCTGCTCGCCAGCCACAGCTCGACGAGTAGCTGTTGCTTTGGCCTCTCCTTAGTGCTTCCCAACAATCCTGGAGCACCTGGCCCTGCGAACCCCAGAGCTAAATGTGCTCAGGAATAAAGATGCCACACTTGCGGGTGGCAGGGCAGGGACACAGTAGGTGGAGAAATAGTTCACTCCCAGACCACCTACTGAGAAACAAATAGTCTATGTCACATGCTACAACAGAGGCTACAAGCTAGATGGCCCTCTCCCACAGGCCTCCCCAGAGCCTTCCTCCCTGACCTCTCTGTGCACTTTCCCAAGCCGCCTATTTCACTCCAGTTTCCCCACTTTGGGTGGGAGAACCCAGCTTCACCCTACAGCAGTACCCATCTCCGTAAAGCTCTCCTCTCCTCATGTCCTGTGTTTAGATTTTTAGAATTTGGCTCCCTTCTCTACTGAAGTACCTTCCACTGGAGTAAGCAAAGCAAGCACACAGGTGTAGACAGACATCCGTCACCTCCAGAGGGCAGGAGCAGCTCCCACTGACCAGGAGACCCCACCAAAGGAAAGAGCACTACTCACTACTGCGTCTCTGACTCTCCTGCAGGAAGCAGGACCCAAAGGTAAAACTGTAAATCTACACATATAAGGGGAGTTTCCACCGATTGCGTCAGCTTGACATCTGCAGAGGTCACTACTCTGCACAGGCGAGGTACATTCGGCCAGGATTTAGAACACAGGAACGGTGGGGCAGGGCAGAGGTCACATGAGGGCCCCCCGAGGATGAAATGAGAACTCTCTAGTGGGTCTTGGCCATTTTCTTCCGTATCTTCTCTAAGGGAGCGTGATCTCTAGGGAAGGAGGTGGCGAAGACTTCTGTCACCCTGGGAACCAAGCTGGTTTCTGCTGGGTCACGCTAGGCACTCGGGGTGACAGTCTCTGGAGGATGAACACACCCTGACTCAGCTTGTTGTCCCCACATACAAAGTATTTAACTGGGAATCTGCAGTTCACTCAACTCTTTTGAAAGCTGTAACAGTGGAGACAGGGATATCCATTCTGAGCCTGAGCTGGTCTCTTCCAACGCCTCTTGTTTCTTTCTGTCAGACCTCCTTACACGCGACCTGGCCCAGCCAGGCAGGTGAGCACCAGAGGCTCTTGGGTGAGATGGCTTCTTGCTGCTCTCACTTTGGGTCTGCGGCCCCGGGTCTTCAAATAAAGAGCCTGACTTCCTAGGATTAAGTGGCTGAGATGAGCAGGATGGGAAGGCGACTTCAGGACCCTAAGACTTTACCTTCATTATTGGATATCACAGCAGCCACGCTTGCAGTTTAATTATTCCCGTCCGCATCAGTCTTCACAGCACCCAAGGGTGGGAGGTCAATATGACTACTACCCAGAGTGGGGGGACAGAAACAAATTTGCCCAAGGTCACTAAGGCGGCCACCCCACCCCTGCTAACCCTGCCACCTCCCAGCCCACACCCACTGACCTTGGGCCTTCAAGGGGTGACCTTCACTGCCTCCCACACCGAAGAGTCCAGAAAAAAACCACAGCATGTCCAGTTCACACCATTACAGAGGGTCCAAACTCCAAGGCCCAGTGGAGCAAGGAGTTGCCACAGCTTTTGTTACAGATCTGTAGGCTTTCAGGGGTCTTTCTACTGAGAGGCATGGTGCTAAATACTCCCATATAACTTGGGCAAGCATCACACATCCAACGTTCCCGCTGTTAGCAAATAAAACTCCCTCCTATGCTCTCTCAGTCACAGATTCCAGAGAAGCAAAGAGAACCTTTGTTGTCTACTGTGTTCAACCACATCAAGCAGTTCCGGGTGACTGCTCAGCTGGAGACTGCATCCAGGAAGTCCAGCCCTCCTCCCTCCCATGGCCTGAATCCCTCTTGCTGCCACTGATAATTACAAGGTTGTAGATGCAGTCGCTGCCTGAGCTCCTTGCTATTATGCCCACCTCTGAAGGTCACTTTTTTCCCCAGAAAAAAAAAAAAAAAAAGAACAAGAATCACAGTAAAAGAGGGGTAGGCATGGGTCTTAATGGCATAGCACATTGCTCTAAATGAGAGTGCTGGGGCCCAGCAGGATGGCTCAGTGGTTTAAAGCACCTGCTTAGGAAAGCTTAGATGGCTTCAGGGACCGCGGTTCGATCCCTGTCACCGCATGCTGCGCCAGTCCTGCCCTCAGGGCAGGCTGAGCCGGCCATAAAAATAAATAAACAAACAAAAGTTCTGAAACAAGAAATAAAATAAAATAAACCTTTCTTCTTTAAAAAAATAAAATAAAATAAATAAATGAGAGCACTGTGGAAGCCACATTCTGGTGGATGTTGGCCCCCTGCAGAGGAAGCAGGAGATGGAACAGAGGCACACCTGGAAGACCTTGGGGCCTGAGAAGGGCGAAAGAGCCCCCGGTGGCACCTTTCCCAAGGTCCCAAATATGACAGACCAAAGTTAGGGCCGTCGAACACAGAGGTGTTTGGTTTAAGATTTCAGCATCCAGGCTGCAGAGATAGCTTGGCGGCATAAGCGCCTGCCTGGCAAGCACAAGGACCCAGGTTTGGTCCCCGGGACTGCATGCTGTGCCAACACCAGAACCCCAGGTGTGCCATGCAGGCCCTGAAACCAGGGTCGTGGTGCATATCTGCAGTGCCAGCATAGGGGAGGCTGAGACAAGAGAATCATTGAGTCCCAACTACATAGTGTGACTCTGTACCAAATAAACAAACACACAAACACACAAAATAGATTTCAGAGCCCATTTCAAGTGCGGTTCACTCTTGCCTGCCTGAGAGAGGAGTGCTTTAGGGTCAGCCCACTCTCGCCTCCAGAACCACCACAGCCACTTCCAGGGATCTACAGGTCCCTGTAAAAGTTTCATTTCACAGGACCCTTTCGCTGGTGACCCTGGTAACACTAGAAGTTCAGGCTCCACCCTTTCCCAGAGCGACCGGCAGAGAACTGAATAAAAACAAGACCTGAAAGCAAACCGGAGGGCACAGCAGAGGCTGCAGGAAATTTAAAGGTGAAATATGGAGGAGCAGCAGGAAGCACACCGGTGCATTAGCGTTGCGAACTCGCGGGTGCCCAGCAGTGACCTGTGGGGCCCATGCTGGCCACCAGCCTGCTGTCCTGCCCCGTGGCAGAGTGTCCTTAGATATTCATTTCTCTGTCCCCAAAGGTGAAATGATTGAGGAATGACTTTAAAAAAAAAAAAAAAGAAAGAAAAGAAAAGCTTTATTAGAAAAGGTAAAGGGATCCTAGACAAGATGAAAACGAAGAGATATTCCTGAGAAATTAGAATAAAGCCAAAGATAAGAGGGGATAATGTCAAAGAACATGCCACAGCAGGTCAAAGGGAGGAGAAATCTAATAACTTTGCAGCTCTGCTCCACATGCATAAATACCCTGGGTCTTCTAAGCCAAGGGCAGTGTTCTACAGTCCACAGAACACTTAGGTAGATTCACAAACTGATGGAAGGAAACTCATTAGAGCCCTAGGGGCAGGGGCTCTTCGATGTGCCCTACGGAGAGGAACAGGGTGGCTGTTTGTAACCTGACAAAACAAGCAGAGACTGTTCTTTTTCTGAAATTTGTACCCCAGGTGAACTAGCCAGAGCCACTAGGAAAAAAGGAAAAAAACCAGGCAGGGCTTTGATATTTGAGGGAGGAGAAAAAGACACCTGTGGGGTGCAGAAACTCAGGGACCCTGTTTAGATTGGGACAAAAGGAGGTGACAAGTGAGTTGCCACAATGTCGTCTGCTCTGCCCTGCCAAGGACCAAACAAAACTGACTTTTTGGCCCTGTAACAATATGAGGATTTCAGCACCCCTGCCCCCAAAAGGAGGCCTGACCAAAAAAAAGTAAGCGTTTCTGAATTTCCCACCAGCTGAAGGTGGGAGTCTCATGAACTCTACAGTTTTGGGCTGGGGTTCCCCTGCAGTTTTTGGGACCTGGGAGAGGTGTGGAAAGGGGAGTAAGGTGGTCTCCACCATCATCACCTCAGCATGGGCAGGAAGCCTGAGCCCTCGATGGCAGTCTTCTCCTCCCCACGGGACAGGGAGTAGTGTATTTCTCCCAACAAAGAAAGGAAGTCAGCGTGATTACTCAACAGAGACAGTTTTCAAAGGAAGCGAGCAGCCGTGGCACATTCTCCCTCTACGTGGTTCTGTCCGGTTCTGCTTTCATTAAAGGGGGCACACGTCTTGGTTTAACCTACTTAAGAATATCAGACAACAGGCACCATCTGTTAATTCCAGCTGCTTCTCATAAGAAAGGAACGGCTGTCACATGGTGATGTCAGAAAGCCTCGAGATCACAAAAAGATTTCCCGGAGGGTCTCTTAAAATAGGAGAGGTGACCAGAGTCACTCAGGTTGAGGTAATCAGGTGCAGAACACTCTTCCAGCTGCTGGGATAAATAGCACTTTCCCAATATAGACGGCAAACAGTTCTCCAAAGCCAGTGACAGGAATCCTGCTCTCTCCTGGAGGCCCAACTCTATTACAAGGAGAACATCAAACGGATCTCCACCTTGTCCTGCTGACAATTTTATCTCTCTAAAGGTACAGAAAGCAATTAGGGAAACTGCTATTCTTGACACAATTCTGACATCAAGGAAGAGCCAGCTGGTAACATGTAAGGGGCAGGAATCTTCTGAGTGAGTGACTATCTTGGAATGACGTGTAATATCTTGGGAAGGGACACTTCCTACAGGCATATGTGGCCATTGTCCAGAGCCATCGGCTATGAACACAACCAGGATGTGGTTTTTGCACTCCCAGGCCTGCTGATCTTACCTGGGGTTTACCCAGATGATAAATAACACCAAGGGCATTGTACCAGTGACAAGGTGAGGTTAGAAGGGGCCAGTGTTAGGGCACATAGCAGGGATCTTATGACTGGGGTGAGGAAGAGAAAGAGACCTGGCTTGCACTGATTATGGAAGGTGATGAGAGAGAGAAAAAGAGATGGATGGATGGATGGGTGGACGGATGGACCGACGGACCCATGGAAGGGGACACATTCCAACCTGGACAGTAATTTGAAAATTAGGATGTCAATGTCCACCTGGCAGACATGGATTCTGGCCCAATGGCAGGCACCTATAAAGTGACAGGAAGTGTGACAGCAAATCTAGAAGACAGCAAATCTCCAGGTGATTTGTGAACTGTTCCTGTCTTCTCAGAGTTGGACACTGAAACCACATTTGCTCTAAGGTACCAACTCCTCCCCCCACCATAGACAGACAGACAGACAGACAGACACACACACACACACACACACACACACACACACACACACCCCACAGCTGTTTGGCCTGGGACAAACATGGCAAAAGCTGAGCCTTCGGCAGCTGAACCTTTGCCATCCCCCCCCCCAGGAATTTGGATTCTCTGCTGGTCAGCTGCTCGCGGGGTGCAGAAGCCCAGGAGCTTAGGGGCCACCATCTGCTCCTAGGAACAAAAGGAGCAGGAGCCAGTCTGCAGCAGAGGAGGGCAGGAAGCAGGCCAGTGGAGCCAGCAGAGCCGAGCCCGTCCCATCCTGGCTGCTGTCTCCACACTCATGCATTCTCCTTAAAACTCAAGCCAGGCAGCCTGGGCTCCTCAACTGCCCCCAAAGGCCAGATAATGGAACTCGCCTGACCCTGGACTGCGCATTTCCCAGTTACATTAATAAATCCACAGGTGGATATGTGGATCTGCACACCTGTAGGAGGATAGCAAGGCCAGAAATGGAATTCTAACCCTCGAACTTGGCACTTGTGCCCTCAACCCTATTGTCATTCTCCTCCAGGCCTTCAAAGGCTTGCGTTCCACAAGCTCCAGAGCTTAGGAGAAAAGATTTGAACTCAGTTCTTCATATGAAGTAGTTGAGGAGTTTCAGCAAGGGGATGGTTGCTATGTAGAAGGAGAAACTGCACACAGGAAGGAAAATCCTGGGGCCAGGCGGGCAGAAGAATCCCTCAGTGTTATCTGTACACGTCTGGAACTTAATTGGGAAAGAAACGAAAACAAAACTGGGAGGAGAGCCAAGGCCGCGCACCCAGAGGGACAAGAAGCTGTCAGTCAGACGGAGGAGGCGAGCCTTGAGAGGCTGAATGAACAGCTAGGTCAGCAGCCAGGTAAGGCAAAGCATGGCAGCAGCCTACAAGGTAAGGAAGGAGCCGGAAGTCGGCCAGCACACGGGCAGGAGCACTTTCATCAGAGCTTGAAGCAGGAGCCTCTCTGGAAGAACCACACGAGAGCTCCCAGCTTCAAAGACATCAGGAGGCCAGACGTCAGTCTGCAAAGGACCAAGGAAAAAGCGGGTGGAGAAGAAACAAGAGAGTTAGACCAGCAAGGAACCTGGGTGCAGACTTGAAAGGAGGCAGCACTGCAGTCGCTGGAGGGGACAGGACAATGAAAGGGGAGGGTCCTTCTGTTCTCTTTACCTTTTTCTTTGCTTTCACTTTAAAACTCTCTTTTTCTTCCTTGTAATTCTGGACAGGGGAGCTGTGCTTATCTAAGCAAGCTGCAGGTAATGAGCCAGCAAGGGAAACCAGAGCTGCAAGCAACGAAGAAGAAAAGATGGGGCGACGTCCTGGGTAGGCACCTGGGCTTCAGAAGAAATGAGTTAAAGACATTATTGGTGAGGAAAAAGAAAAAAAAAAAAAAAATGAGGTAGAACGCTACATCTGCATAGCCAACAAGTAAGGCATTCATCCAAGAATAATTATAACAGATCAAATTTCAGCAAAATAGTTCCAAACAATCCCAGAGAAGAGTGGGAGTCATCTTAAAAGAGGCCACACGGTCACCTACACAGCTGTCTCAGAGCTGCAGCGCAGAGGGACAGGTGCAAGGGTAGCGAAGAGGGGCTTCCGACCACAGGGACACGGAGCTGCAACAGGGGACCAGGGGTGCCACTGGTCAGCAGGGCTGTGGGCTCCAAAAGTGCCACACACTGTTGAAAAAGAACTTTTGAGCTAGGTTTGCAGTGAGCAACATGAATCCACTGCTCAGGGAAGGTAATTTAAAGCTCACAGATGGCACTAAGGAGGTGAAATTCCTGTTTTGTTTGCCTTTCCTTAGGAAAATGATCTGGAGAGGGAAGAAGGTAAAATAAACATCATAAAGAGGTAAGTGGAGCGCAAGAGAGTGGAAAGATAATAAGGGAACAGTTGGCGGCCTGAAATGAGCTCAACTATTCAGCCCTTGACAAGGCACAGCCCCCAGCCCTGAAGGAGTGACTCACAGGTCCTGCAAGAGACATTTGCAAAGGGCGGCCAGCCGAGGCGCTGGGAGGAGGAGCAACCTTGTCCGGCTAAGGTGCAGGAGGAGAAAGATACCTTCTCCAGATCCCAGGCTAACCCCACCATGGATGGAGCTGATTATTCAGGTTGTAAGGATTTAGGAAACAATATGTTGATTGCTACAAGCCACCAGGACTCCTAAGTTGTGCTATGTAACCTCATTTCTGAATTTTAAGAGGGAGAAGTAAACAGACTGTGACTGATCTGTGCCCAGTCTCATTCAAAAAAAAAAAAAAAAAAAAGAAGAAGAAGGTTGATTAAAGGGAAACCAAAACTCTAAGTCACTGTAATTTGCAAATCTATGAGAAAGAAAAAAGGAAAAACAAAGGGTGGGAAGACAGAAATGAAGCCATGAACTGAGGCCGAAGTTAAATGGTGCAGAGAAGAGTTCTACCTACTTGTTAAACTGGATTCATTTGCTAGAGACCAACAACTAATTTGCTTCTAAGTGCGCAATCAGGCAACTACAGAAGAGAAACCTGATCATTCGCTGCACACCATCCATGAAATTTCAAAAAGGAGGGAGGAAGAAAAGCAGAAGCTAATGAGACAGTGAGAAGAAAGGAAGGAGGAAACAAAGAAATCAAGAAGTATAATTATCTAAAATGTACCAATAAAATCTGATTAAAAAAAAGAAGTATAATTATTCTTGAGAGTAGACCTACAAGAACTCCTTCAGAGGAGCCTAAGAAAGGAAAGTGGGAAATTGTGATAAACAAACACTTCAAGGACTTCTTGGCCATCCGATGTAACATATAACCTCTAAGTATCCCGCTAACGCTACACCTGTAACTATTTGTAATTCCAATTTGAGTAAATCACATTAAGAATCCTGGTGCTGCCAAGGTATTCTCAGCCTCCAGTGGTGGCCTGATTATTCGAAGTGCAGGTCAATTATAGGACAAACTACACACTAATACAAAAGTGGGGAGGACTTTCCATTCTCTCAAGTGGTATCTCACAGTCACTGAGCTCTGTGCTGCTCTGTCCAGGGCTGCTTGAGGAAAGATGGGGTGCTCACATCCTAGGGGATAGTGGTCCATGTGTTCTCCCTCATCTGGTCAGGCTCATGTGGACAGCCAAGATGCATGTTGGGTAGGGTTTGGGAAGCCAGCATCCCAAGATATATATCTCCAGTAATACCAAAGTCGAGCCCCCTCTACCACATCAATTTTTCTCTTCACAGGGGTCTTCTAAATCATCCTACCATCTCTAAGTGAAGCAATTTCACCAGGAGTTTCAATTGTTGGTCTCAGGGAAAAATAGAGTAGGAAAAGTGAGGCCCTGGCTCTAAACCTACAGTGATATGAATCTGTCCAAGCCATTAAACCTCTCTGGAATATCCTCTGCAAAACAAAAAGGCGAATACTTGGATGGCTGTTAAGCTTTGTTTCTGTGCTAATAATAATTTAAGAGTATGACATGAAAATTCATTTAAATGTGTTCTGTAATTATAAAATACAATAATTAGCTATCTTTAAAGTTTATTGCATAAACCATGTAATTTACAGAAAACCAATTTACACATAAGCTCTCAGATACACATCCCAATGGACATAGAATGATCAAGATGGGCTCATTCGAAATGCACTCTGATAACCTGAGTGGGGTCCTAAGACAGAAAGAAGAAAAAGAGAGAGGCATTACTGGAAAACCTATTGTTATCTAGATAATATGGGTAGCTTTTAAAATGTAGCAAGAGAAAGTTTTATAAGTGCTATTAAGTCTGGCAGATTTGAACTTTTATTTCATAGCCAGACCCCCAAAAATACAAGCCCTGGAATCATTATCTCTTCTGGACTGACCTGGACTTTGCCCTCCCAGCTGTTCCCTGTCCACTTGGTTCCAGACTGAATCCTTGCTTATTCCCAGGTCTCTCTTTTAATCACAGAGCCCCATCACCCTTGACATTCTTGAGATAATACCAGCAGCCCAGGCCCGCATGGCCAGCATGTACATCATTTACCCTTTGGTAATATTGGACAAAAAGACAGTGGTATTTGGTGGTCGTTCCTCGATCTAACAAGCCTCACTGACCCCGTACCATGCCTTGGCATCATCCTATCCTAACATAATTTAGAGCAAGACCATGGCACTCTAAGACAAATGCCACTTTTATCCTCAATTCTTTGTAAAGATAATGTGATTAGCAAGGTCTAGAGAAGGGCAACTGACATAATCAGAAGATGGAAAGGGCTCCTTCCTGAGGATGAGTTAAAGAAATTAGGAGCCTGCAAGACAAATATATTAAGACGAGACCATCTCAGTTTCCAAAAAGTCTGAGAAAGAAAACAATGGACTCATAAACTAAATTTCATAATACCAGACGGAGGTATGATCTCTTGAATCTTAAAACCAACAGATAGGGGCAGATTGAAAGAAACTACTAATATTAACCGCAAGACTGGTGACTTGAAGAAATGTAAAGTTAGGGAGGGTTTCAGTAAACTCATGGACAAAGACGTGTGAACATTAGAAAAAAAAAAAAATGGAGTATCTCCAACTATGGAGCCAAGCTGAACTCCCAACTGTTCGCCATGCTGACTACTGAGAGAGAGGCTCTAAACTCTAAGACTAAGACGAGGACTTACTTCCTTAAGGCTTCGTGTTGTTCATCTGTCATGAGGACCAGGGTCAAAGTGCATGCATGGCTTGGAGCAGGGCATACGAAGCCAGAATAAATAGCGACAGTAGCCATGTAGCAGTAATTATTGTACAGTTCAGCTCAGAGATGTTGGACACAGCCTAGCATAACAGTGCCTCTCCTGAGTTATTCTTCCATCCTCAATAGGCCAACAATTACCAAGTTTTCAATAATCAGATATTGCCACCAGTTCCCTCTTATGTTGACATTTGGGATGGGTTTTAGACATTCGAGATAAGGACTTACATACTTAGGAAGAGGATCTAGCCCTAGAAATTTTCCAGTGTCAATCAAGATCATTCCGGTCCCAGAGAAAATGTTTTCAGAAATCATAAAAACATGTCAGACATCTAGCTCGGCAATAAGACACATCAAAGGTGAAAGAGAAATTGAAAGGTGAATTATAAGCGAAAGAGTATTTTTACACGTACACAAAATTAATGGGAAAGCAGAGTCCGTCCTGGGAAAGGACACTTCCCTCAGGATAAGAGACAAGGTGACACATTAAGAAAAGAGACTCTCATATCTCAACATCCCATTGTGCATTTCACACAGCTATGCAGATAGCTCTCAAGGAGCCATTTCTGCCCTGAAACTTATCTTCCACACCCCCAAATGGGCGATAGGTTCGATTGTCTTTATACCCCCAGGTCACTCTCACCGTGGCCTGTGACACACTTATTGGAAACCTAGGGCCAGAATAAAAACAAATACAGCAGGAAGAAGCTGATGGGATTTTATAGCCAAAGAGTGTTTGCGAGGCATTTTGAACCAGCCTCTACCTTTTGCTGATAAATAAGCCAAGGACCAACGCATTCAGCAAAGACTTGAATCTAAGCCTGGCTCTTCTAACCTCGCCACATCTGCCTGTGCTCAGGGTTCAAGACATCCCCTGAACCCCTTTCACAACCATTTGCCCTCCAATGTCCTCGGCACCCACATGACGGTAATAACAGCCCTCCCTCGTGAGGTAGGAAGCGCGAGACGAGATAGCTCATGACCTATAGTTAGTGCGGTGCCCGGTACCATCTAAGCATCTAACAAATTATACCTATTATTAGAGTACTTCAATGTCACTTCCTTTCCTCTTTCTTGTCTCCATGAAGTTGGGAAGGAAGAATGAATAATGGAAAAATGTTTAGACTGTTTTCTGTCAGCCATTTCTGCATTTTCAAGTGTTCATTGACTTACTAGGCTGTTCCTTGATTACAGCCCTATATGGGTTTGAATTTACATTCCCAAGTCTGAATTTCCCTAGTACTCCTCCCTAGGGACTCAGGCTAAGTCAACACCTCTTCCCCCATACGGCTTCCTGTTTTCTCCCATCTCCAGTGGATGTTTTAAGCCATTTATTTAACGGCAAGTGACAAAGGCATCATAATTGGCAAAGCCAAGTCTAAAAAAGTCCCCTCCTTGGAACCTGGCCTTTGTCCCCTACTTCTGGCCACTCCATCCAGGAGCACTGTGACTCTTCTTTTCTTGTACCTTCTGAACATCTCTTCTTTCTACCTTCTCTTCACCCCCAGGGTGCTTGTTTGAACCTTGATCACTGCCACCCCTACCAGTGCCTTCGTTGTCAGAAACATTCCCTTGTCAACCCCACCTTTCATCGTCATCTTCACTCTACCAGCAAAGTTCTCATTCAAAGAAGCAAATGCAATCTCACGGCACCCCTGGTTTTGTTTTGTTTTGGTTTGGTTTGGTTTTTTTCCCCACCTGCAGCATAGTACCCAGACAACTCTCTATACATACAAATCTTCTCTGGGTCCGGCCCTCCAGGACCCCCTCCCTGAATTTCCGGCGGCTTTCCCAGCCCCCCTTTCCTGGCACCTGCCACTACACAGTACCATCTTCTCCTTTGCATACACACAAATCCCTTGGTCAGGGATGTTCCTGTTCCTCCAATGGCAAATCTATGCCGTTCACGGTGACTCCTCCAGGAATCATTAAGTGGCTCCCCAGCACACAGCAGGCCCAGGAACCCTCATAGAAGCAAGTGTGTTCACAGAGTCCTAGGGTCTGCTTCTCCCAGAACTCTGTCCCCAGCACAGAGCCCTGTGGTCCTTGGCCCCTCTCAGCAGATCAGCATTCCAACCAGCTTTCGTGACCAAAGATGACAGACCAGGATCCCTCCCACAAAGATATTTTTAAACCCCAAAGAAGAAGAAATGACAAAAAGCCCTATGTCTGCTCACATGAGTGATGCTCCATGGGGCTTTCAGGAGGACAAAACCGCGTGGCCCTAACGCACCAGAAGAACAAGCCCGTCCCTCGGGCGCTATTTAAATTCCACACCGTGATTTTCTTTTTAATTCATTTTTATTCCAGGTGCAGCCCTGTAGCTATTTTAAAACTGATCCTTAAAATAAAGTAATACTAATAGCTGGAGTTATCACAGGCTCCTGCAGTAACAGGGTCCTTGAATCCCCAAAGAAAGCCCTTGGTGGAGCTTGACAAACCCCAGTATCCCTTCCCCAGGAGCGGTGGAGAGGGAACAAAGGAGGTCTCATATCAAAGGACTGTGCTTCCCTTTGCAAAAGCATTCACTCCCACATGCCTGGAAAGAGACTGCCTTGCACATTTAACTGTTGGTTTTCGAGCTATAGACAACCTGATAGGACAATGTCAGGGCCGGGCAGCAGAAGAGAAGAGCACCAAGTGACATGCATGTCCACTGTGGCCCACAGACTGCCTGTGACAGTCACCTGAGGCCCAGCAGGCCAAACACAGATGCAAATCCCAGGGTCCACTCAGGCACCTCTGCCGGGAGAAAGCAGTGCCATTCATTCATTCATTCATTCACTCACTCAATGCTTTTTAAAACTAATGTTTGCTTCTATAAGGTGACTACATCCTCAGGAAAGCCACCCCAGGAAATGGAGTTTTGTGAGCAGCGCCCCAGAGACTCTGCCCTGCCCCTGACCTGCTTGTGTCAGCAAGAGCCAGCCTTGTTTCCTTCAACTCATTAAGAAAAAAAGAAAAAGCCGGGCGTGGTGGCTCACGCCTGTAATCCCAGCACTCGGGAGGCGGAGGCAGGAGGATTGGTGCGAGTTCGAGACCAGCCTGGGCTACAAAAGTGAGCTCAAGGCCAGCCTCAACTGCATAGCGAGACCCTGTCTCAAAAAGACAAAAAAAAAAAAGAAAAAAAGAAAAAAAGTTATGCTTTAATTACTGGCCTGAGCCAGCAGGGAGTCCACAATGTTAACACAGCCCAGACAGGGAACAGCTCTCCAGACACGGAGCGCTGGACACTGTCTGGATCCTTGTTCCCCTCCCAGGGACACGGTTCCCTTCCTTCTCCCCATGATGCACCCAAATACTTGGCACAGACATACGAGGCAGCCAGCGCACCTCCCTGAGTGCTGGACATGGGTGGAAAGGGCGTGGAGCCCCAGGGCTAGGACTCCTGCACAGGATGGGGGTGGGCAAGGCCCCTAATCCCGCACCACTGGCACCCTAAGAAGCAGTCCTCTGACTCAGTTGCCCAAGTCAAGTTCCTGTCATTTGCTACCAAGAGTCCTGTGTACCACACAAGGTCACCCAAGATGAAACAGAGTCCACTCCAGGGTTTCATCTCCAAGGATCCCAGAAAGGAGTCAGATAGCACAAGCCCCAGAAGGCCCCCGCATAGGCTCCTCCAATGGCCACGTAGAGGGCCTTGCAAGGAGTGACACTATGACATCAGATCACAGGGCCCTCCCCTGAGACACCCACGTCATTCACTGAGTTGGTCATTGCATCAGACTTGGGACTTGCTGAGACCCATAACTATACTCTCTGCCCCTAGAGGGCACACGCTTGAGGAAAGCTCATCAGAGGTCACCTAGGAAGGGACACTTCCTGTTGTCCAAGATGGAAATGGCCATCTCTTCCTTTTATCTATTTCCATGGCATTTGCTCTTCCTACCACACATCAAACTCTTTCTTTCCAACCCAAAACAGCCTTCGAGTCAGAGGAATAATGACAATATTTTCCAATTTTTTTTATTTTTTGTATTTTACTAAGGGTCTACAGGGTCTCAGTATGTAGAGTGGACTCGTAGTGACCTGCTATGTTTGGCCTCCCAAGAGCTGGGATTACAGGCACATGCAACCATGCCCAGTCTCAAGCTGTCTCAGCATGACCCCAGCGCAGGGCCAGCACAGCACCCCAGGCACTGAACCCTGGCCTCTGCATCCACCTAAGCAGCTGCTTTAGTCCACTGAGCTATTTGGCCACCCCTATTTCCTAATTTCTTAAACTCCACAGCCTATGAAATCCTGTGGAATAGCCGGGCATGGTGGCTCACGCCTGTAATCCCAGCACTCGGGAGGCTGAGGCAGGAGGATTGGTGTGAGTTTGAGACCAGCCTGGGCTACAAAAGTGAGCTCAGGACCAGCCTCAACTGCATAGCGAGACCCTGTGTCAAAAAGACAAAAAAAAAAAAAAAAAAAAGAAATCCTGTGGAAGAATTTCAGCACCTTCTTCCAATAAGTAACATCATTTTGAAAATACAATTCCGTCCTTTCACACCATCCCACATTCTTTTTAACAACGAAAAGTGAAAACCACTTGAAAGATGTGATCTCAGAGCTCACTTCATTGTCACCTCCTACTCTCCCCTTGTAGTTTGTCCTCTTCCTTTTGGTTTGGACCAAGGGAGAGTGCTCACTGACGAGACCCAGGCTGCCTGGAGCTCTTCTGAGCCCTTGACCTGGGCCCTTGGCTTGTGAGACCCTAATCAGCTGAGGCAGGGACTGGCGTTCACCTCCAGCAGGCCTCAACCTAGCAGAGTCCTTGCTTGCAAGAAGATCACAGAGGGTTTGCGCATGCCTTCTCCCATCTGACTTTGTTTCATTCTCATTTACCTGGTTAAGCTAAAGCCACCACCTGCTCTAACTGTGGTAAAGGTTCTCCCTTCCTCAGGGCAGAGGTCTGTCGCCCTGATGACAAGCACATACTTTTGTGTCCTCGCTATACCCTTTGTGACCTTCCTGCTCCAGGGTCATTCTTCACTCTCCCCTCAGGTCTCATTTGTGCAGGCTCACTGGACTCACTGCCCACACTGGGTTCCTCGGGGACAGCAAGCTTTGGCCTGAATCCCTAGCGCGTTCAACTGCACCCGTTACAGGGGAGATACAGGGCAGTGCTTGCTGAAGAATGGATGGCTGCAGTGTTCCTCACCAACACGATTTCTAGACCCTGCACTTCCCTGGCCATGTCCCCAAGAGATACTACACTATCCGAATGTGCCTGCTAAGTGACAGGGAGGCAAGTGAGGGAGCTCACCCAGCATGCACAAGGCCCTGGATTTGATCCCAACACTGAGAGAGACAGACAGACAGACAGAGACACAGAGAGACAGAGAGGGAGACACAGAGAGACAGACAAAGAGACAGAGAGGGAGGAAGGGAGAGGGAGAAGGAGAAGGAGAGGGAGAGGGACAGGGACAGGGACAGGGAGAGGGACAGGGAGAGGAAACAGGGAGAGGAAACAGGGAGAGGGACAGGGAGAGGGAGAGGGAGGGAGGGAGGGAGAGAGATGAGGCAGGAAAGCAAATGGTGTTATACACATTGAAAGCTCCCTAGAAATATATAAAACCAGGGGAGAGCATAAGAGAAGTGAAAGTGATGTTAGTATGGTATGTGTTTGTACAAATCTGCCCAAATGGAATCCATTAATTGAATAGGTGAAAAAATGAGTATGTCTCTTGGAAGCATCACTCCCAGAAGCATGTGGCACACAGGCTCAGCTGTGCAGAGGGCCAAGCCGCCTTGGCCTTCCTGCCCTGGCTGTGCAGCCTTGATTCTGAAGCTTAAGACTCTTTGTCTTTGCTCTCTGCAAATCAGTTTGCGCTGCCGACTCCTGTGGGAGTGCAGACAACTGCAGTTCTCAGAGGGTCCTGGTTCTGAATGGATCTGGTGGATCTGGTCATTGCTATTTCACATCCACAAACAGCACTTTAACCTCTAGCTCTGCTGTATTTCTTATTTTCACTCAGCAAAACTCGTGTCTTCCCTTCCAATGTAACTCTTCCCAGCTGCCTTTATTTCTCCAACTAAATTATAAGGTCCCGGAGGTGCTGTCTGATAGACCCTGACCCTAGGGATAAGTGTCAATATTCAGTATGGCAACACTCAGTGGGTGTGTGCCACTGCGCTGCACTCTCCTTGGACCCTAATCTCTCTTTTCTCAGAACACTTGGCTTTTGAAGAATCACCTGCGTCTCCCAGTACCTAGACCTGAAGACTTGTGCCAACCACCCTGGCTTAGTTTCATTTCTCACTGCTGAGACAAAATACCTGACCCCCAAAGTTAAAGAGCAGAAGGCTTGTTTTACTCATAGTTTGTGGAGGCTTCGGTCTATAATCTTCTGGCTCCAAGGCAGGGTGGCAGGCAGAGGGCATCACAGAGGAGAAAGAGTCTGTGGAGGCAGGAAACACTAAAGCACCAAGGGACGACCCCAGTCCTTTCTCTCCCTTACATCTTATCCAGGCCATGGAAGGCGCACAGCACTTGCACCCCTGATCGTAGAGCCCCTGACCCTAGCACCCTTGATCATAGCACCCCTGACCCTAGCACCACACCATGAATCAATCCCACAGTCACATACTCCAGATCCAGCCACCTCTGGCGAAGCCCCCCTGCCATGACTGCATGAGGCTTTAATGGAACATTTAGACATAAGCCATATCACCTTCCTACCTACATATCACAGCCTTGGCCCTTCCTTATCTCCATGGGACTGTCCATATGTCCTCACGGTGGCCAGCCTGCAGTGGACACACTGCCCTTGCGAGGTGACCCTTCGCTCGCCAAGGTTGTCCCTGCCCCCCACCCTCACTGCACTTCCCCCCCACTCCCTCCTCCTCTTCATACAGCCCACGTGTGAGAAAAATACTCCAACACTCGGGTGGATACTTGCTTAACCAAAACAGAGGGAGAACTATTCACTTTAAACATGGGATTCTCTCTATAAAAGGATTTGTCATGGCATTTATTTTTATAAAAGACCCCTTTAGAGTATTTAACATGTGATTTGATGTGCCCAGACGCAGTTAAAACGCAGCTGTCCATGAAGACATCCATTGTGGAGGGAGAAGCCTCTGGACCGTCACAAGTAATCGTTCCCTGCAGCGCTGCCGTTTCAACACACCCACCGACGGCCTTGGAGACACTGTCATTGACTGAGTGACAATGAACCTTGTATAGCACATAACTATGTATGTAAGGAGTGATTTCCTGGGCTCTACTTATCGCCGTTTTTCCATAAGCCTTAGAGTGAACTAAAGAACCACAGATTCCCGTAACTAGCAATGAGCTTGATTGAGCTGTTCCCATTAAGGAGAACTGAGCCAGCAGGAAACTTTACACTGCTGATGCTCCCTGAAAGACTCAGCCTAAGTCCCAACAAACTCATCCTAAGTTGGACAGATTGCAACTTACACATGCTCTGAACATGTTAGTCTATGGTTGAAAAAAAAGCAGCTAGCACCTCCTTCTATAACAAAGCCTTGGCTATCTCGGGTGATGTATTAACCGCACTGATGGCGAAAAGCAGAATGGCCATACGGATAGGCATTCGGGCCATCATAAAATCAAAGAATCACGAAAGTCAGCACCCACCTTGTTACCAACTCCCCAGTGCGGCCCCTGTGAACGCCCCTGTGAACGCCCCCTGTGGAGCCTACTGGTATTGCTCCTATCCCCCCCTACAGTTGGAAGATGCTCATTAATTACTGTTTCAAGGAAGCAGTGGGACATGGGACCCTCTTCATCTGAAGTTCCTGCAGACCAGTCGGGAGTCTTATGGCAAACTATAACATATTTCAATATTTCATTACAAAAAAAGTTGGGTGCCCCACTGCACGTATCAGTAAAATCTTAGCCATATGTACCTTTACTTATTCGAACACTGCTTTGAACTTGTCCTCTCTTGGGAGAGGAGGCAGAGTGCATGGCCGAGGCTTCCTGGGACCCCACACACAGTTCCTAGGTCAGAACGAGCAGAGGAAGCCGCCAGGGCTGTGTGCATGTTCATAGCGGAGCCTATGGAAGTAGCAAACCTACGCTCTGTAGTCACAATTAGTGCTCAACTTGCTGACGGAGCGCTTGGCTAGGGGGCTGTAATCACTGCTCTAGGATTTGTGGAATGCTTTGTCCTGGTTTTTAATTATGTCTTAGGTCAGCCTTTAACTTACTTGTGCCTCAATTTGTGCCTCAATGGATCTGCAAAAAAAATGCCTCAGTTTCTTATTGGCTTATGTCCTAAGGACCCCAAAGACTTAAAACTGTTCTGTCTACCAGTAAATGCTTTCATAGATAGTTCGCCAAGACTGTGTATCTCTAAAATGCACAGTGCAGTGGTCTGCTTACTAGTCACGATATGTGATGATTACCACAATCGCATGAACCTGCCCAGTATTGCTTGTGCTACACATTAAACACCCAGGACTTACCCACATACAGTGACATTCTGGACCCTGTGATCAGCATCTCCTCATTGGTCCCACACACAGCTGTGATTAGCTGCAGTCCTCAGATGTTCCCAGTTCTGTATCTTGTCGCTGCTACTTCAAATCCAAGAAGAGCGCTGCAGTACCTCATGCTACTGTATTTCTCATAACTCTTGTATTCCCTGCTCTACTCTCACTTTCTATGGGTCAGATCTTAGATTATATATATGCAATATTGCATATTGAATCATGCAATATTTACCTCTGTCTGGCTTATTTCGCTTTGACTATGGCCTTCTAGTTTCATCCATATTGTCACAAATGACAGAATTTTCTCCTTTTTCATGACTGAGTAATGCTCCAAATTTTCTTTATCCAGATGTTTGCTGGAGGGCATCTGCTATTTCCACATGATGGCTTTGTTAGTAAGGCCACAAGTGGCATGGGTGTCTCTGTGAGACACTGATTTTACTCCCTTGGGATTTCTGGCTGTCATGGCAGTTGCAGTTTAACTTTTTGAGGATCTCCATACTGTCTTCCCCCATGGATGAATGACAGGCTGCTATTGTCCGAAAATCATGTTCAGAATCGGAAAATAGAAAATGCGTGCAGGTCCAGTGCCAAGGCCAGGGTAAGCCGACTGGCCGGCGGGTGGAGGGAAGCTCTCAGAATCTGTGGGGTAGCCAGGCGTGGTGGCTCACGCCTGTAATCCCAGCACTCGGGAGGCTGAGTCAGGAGGATCGGTGCCAGTTTCAGACCAGCCTGGGCTACAAAGGTGAGCTCAAGGCCAGCCTCAACTGCATAGCCAGACCCTGTCTCAAAAAGACCAAAAAAAAAAAAAAAAAAAAAAAAAAAAAAAAAAAAAAAAAAAAAAAAAAAAAAAGAATGTGGGGTAGGGCACAGAAAAGAGACCGCGCCTGCCCATACAACCCCTGGCTCTGAGGTCCCCCACGCGTCCGGTGGAATGGCCTGAAAGTTAGGATGAGATAGAGGCTTGAACTAGTCTTCTCTTCAGGCAGCGGGCACCTGTAATCCCAGAACTCCAGAGGCTGAGGCAGGAAGGTGGCTGTAAGTGCAAGGCCACTGTAGCTACACAGTGAGTTCAAGGCCTGCCTGAACTGCAGAGGGACACCCTGTCTCACAAAAAGCAAACAGGACTTGGCGCTTTCAAGCAAAACAATGTATTTCATACTAGATATTCCGTGGATCTTGACATTAACAGATTTAAACCATTTTTCTTGTTTTAATAGGTTATTTCATGGAAAGAGCCACAAATCATACCTTGTTTATTGCAAAATTACTTAGTAAATACAGATTGGAAAAGTGAATTATGTTAGTAAAATCCTCAAATTGCTCTCCTCGATATCAATCCATTCCTGCCTTCATGGGTAATGGTCCAAATTTAAAGTAACATAATCAACAGCCCAGATTGATTTAACATACATGGCGAGGGAATTACTCGGACCCACCACCATGGATGCAAAATGCACCCCGGGCTGCCCTCCGGAAGTGTGAGCCGCCTCTGGGGACAGAGACCTGAACCTAAACTACTGTACAGAGCAACAAGTGGCCAGCATTGGGAGCTCCATGACCTGAGAGCCCATAGGAGAGCCCGCTTGTGCCCCAAGTATCCACTGACGGGGTGGAACCCAAGGTGAACCTTGAAGCAGGGCCCAAGCAAGGGGACCCTGTGTACAGGACAAGAAAGTGAGGTAGACTAGGGCAGTCTGCACGATGGAAGAGCAAGTTCAGCCCAGGAGCCTTATAAGCAGCATGGTCTGGGGCAGTTGCCTGAGCTCTCTGGGCCTCCTCTGCTGTCTCAATGTCAAAGTGAAGCACTAAGGAACCTGGTTGGAGTTCGCAGGATTGCGCTAAAGAGTGAAGGAGACAAGGTCAAGGCTGCATTCAGCAGCACCATGTTTGGAACTGCAGGCAGCCCTCAGTCAAGGTTAACCATGGTTCTACTTGGAGGAGCACACAGCCTGTGATCCGAGCTCTATACGGAGCCCAGACCAGGGACAAAGGGCCGTGTTTCACAACAGCAACTCATGGGCAGAGAGGAAGTGGGCCATGCAGCTCCATGGTGGCTGTCATAAAAATGAGGGTAAAGGAGTGACATAGGAAGAGGTTACATCAATATCAGCAGACTCTTCCCGGGCACTTGAGGTGGGGGGGTCACCTCCCCACAGCGGCAATTCAGTCAGTTCACCCTCCCCATATCCTCGCCCTCTCCACTCTGTAAGCCCAAAGGGTCTCCTGGAAGACACCCCCTCCCAGGAAACACGGAAGGGTGGCGCCCTACCACCCTCCACCTCGGGCAGCACGGGTCACCAGAGGCCCAGGTGACTGAGAGGAGCGACTGGCAAGCGGGGAGCCAACCTCCCCGATACCAGAGCTGGAGAAGATCTGAGACACAGAGCGATCTTTATTGGAACCCACGCAGCAGCTTGTCTCCCCAAGGGCCACCCCTAGGGTGAGGACAGCTCTGTAAGTAAGGACAAAAGGCAAACTGAGGGGACAGTCAGCTGTCCCTTCAGAGGGAGACCTCTGGAACCCATGTGGTGAGCACACTGGGAACCAAGAACACTCGCATCTCCTCCTGTGCAGTGCTGAGGGGCTAAGATCCTCAGCAAGGAAGACGCTACAGCAGAAGTGGAGCGAAATTCAGCCCTGCACGGCCCAGGGCCAGGGCCTCGGGTGGATCCCCAGCACCCTGAAAGAGGTGGCTGAGTGGCCAGAGTTGGTGGCACCCTCTCTCCCAGCACTAGAGCCCTAATGACATAGCTCCTGGGGACACAGTTACACCCAGCAGCAAAGGCCAGCGTAAACTATGGCTTGGGCTCCTTCTAAAGAGAATCTATATTTCATCGCATCGTTTTGATTTAAACCATGTTGCCTTACACAGTGTTTTCAAAAAACTGCCCATATTTTAATCAGAAATGATGCTTCCAGTGAGATCAGCAATGATAGTATCAGAAACACTGAAAGCAGTGAAACATCTCTGGGTGAACACATGGGATAAACAGGCACAACACGAAAAGGTGGATGGATACATCTGCTGCTGGACCACACAGCTCTCAGGACCCAAGGGAACGTGCCCAAAGAGAAGAGTTCCTGGACACCAGCTTCGTATTGTGCAAGGTCTCTCCTCTTTGCACACGTACAGACTGAGCATCAGGTTTGCCCCAGGCAGCCCTACAGACTGACTGTACAAAAGCCAGAGGCTGAACCCGGTGTTTCCCCCGTGGATTTTGCTTCTGCTACTAGAGTCTAAGGCCACACAGTTCTTTCAGTACATCAGGCACCACAGGGCCCTGACCAAAACACATAAAGCCAGCGGTATCTGGGGGGAAACATCTACCCTAAGTCTGAATTATTTCACATCGTTCCTGAGTGAGAAGTCTGGGCCCAGCGGTCTATATCGACAGAGATGCGTGGCAGACGGTGCCAGACTTGGGGGGCAGGGGGAGGGGGGATTGGCCTCTTCTTCACTATTAGGAGCAACGCTGGTGTTTAAGATGAACTTTGAGAAGATTCATTCAGCCAAGAGCTGGTACCAGGAAGGACTGTGGAGGAAATGGTTGCCTTCCTGGGACCACCTTTACCACCTGATTGCAAAACAAGTAGAGAATCAGTAAAGCCGATAAGTGGCTCTTATAGAAAAACTCGATCCAGCCCGGATACACCATGAACTAAATATAAGGACGTGTCAAATGCTGCTGCAGGAATGCCAACAAAGCCCAAAGAACCACCAGGCAGTGCCACGCCTGGGCTTGGTTTCCACGCCCATGTCTCTGCAGAGGGGCTTGGCTCTCAGCCTGAAGCTCAATGTGAGAACATACCTGGGGCTGCCCTCACCTGGCCTTGGCCCTGGAGAGTGCTGGGGCAACACCAGGTTTAGCCGAGTGTTGAATAAAGGTGCAAAGAAGATCTGGGGAGGCAGGTGCTAATGTAGGTCACCCAGAATATCTTCCCCATCATGAAGAGTACACTCACCAAGGACTGGGCCTTTCATGGTTTTTTGTTTTGTTTTGTTTTAATGTATTTAGTACAGGGTCCACAGGGTCTCACAACACAAATCAGATTTAGTGATTTTTCCCATTTTTTTCAGCCTCCTAAGTGCTGGGATTAGAGGCGCATGCCACCACACCCGTCTCCTTCACCATCTCAGCACGTCCCAAGGGCAGGGCCTACATGGCAGGCCAGGGATCAAACCCCTGGCCCCTGAGTCTGTGTAAGCAGGCACTCTAATCCGCTGAGCTGCCTGGCTGGCCCTCTGGGCCTTACTTTAATGCAGCCTTGTCTTTTATTTCCAGCCAGCTTCTAAAACCCAAAAGCCACCAGCACTCTGGGAGAAGTGAGGCAAGTTCGGATCACAAGCTCAAGCCCAGCCTGGGCAGCTTCAACAAAAAGGCTTGGAGATGGTGCTCAATGGGAAGATTCTGGGCTTAATCTCTAGAAAGGGGAGGGAGGGGGGCTATGTTCTAGACAGCAATTGCTCAAGGCTCCCAACACATAACTGTGAATAAATGCAACAAATCATTTGGGTCTGTGTTAGGAAGACAGGGAAAACCATAAGAAAAGCCCAAGTGACTTCAGAGCTGTCCTCATGGCTGCTCTCCACTCCACAGCTGACCTTGACTTGGCTCCACATCAGTGGTATCACTCACTGTTCTACTTAGCACTTCAGGTAGCAAGGGCAGGTGACACCCTGGGGTGCTGGGCTAAAGGTGAAGCCCCTGGGAGTGTGGCCTGGCTTCAGCAAAATGGCCTTGGGTCCAGGCCCTGTGTGGACAGGGTCAGCATCCAGAAAAGTGTGTCCAGGCCAGCCAGATCTTCAGAAAGACCCCTAAGGTGAGAACTTGAAGTGACCTCTAACGCAGATCTCTCCTACCATAGTTGAACAGGTAAGATTTCCCACATAGCTGACAACTTCCATCATCAGTAAACAGAAGTGCAGTATCTTTTTTAACTTTATTTATTTATGTTATGGCCAGCTCAGCCTGTCCTGGGGGTGGGGCTTGTGCAGCATGTGGTGCGTGGGAAAAAACTACGGTCCTTGTGGTTGCCTAAGCAGGCACCTTAGATCACTGAGCTATCTCGCCGGCCCCAAGTAGAGTATTTCTGAAAACTGTGTTATTGTCAATAACAAGTGCCTTGAATGTCTTGACTTGATGCAATTATCTCCAGGCCTAGGCTCCCCAAGGCCAAAGGCAGTGACCAGGGCTTACAGTGTAGCCGGGATACCAGGAGCCAGTCTGCCTGGGATCCCCAAAAGCAGCTGACCCAGTCTTCCTAAAGTAAGGGACCAGCAGGAACTTCCCTTTGTCATGCCTGAGGCAGAAGCAGAAAGAGCTAAAGCCACCAGAATACTCTGTGGACAAAAGGTTTGAATGAGCTCACACAGCTCCAGGTGTACATTGGCTGAGACAGAATGACATTCCAGGCTGGGTGTGGTGGTGCACGCCTGTAATCCCAGCACCTGGGAGGCTGAGGCAGGAGGATCTGTGTGAGTCTGAGACCAACCTGGGCTACAAAAGTGAGCTCAAGGCCAGCCTGCATAGTGAGACACTGTCTCAAAAAGAAAAAAAAAAAAAGAAAAAGAATGATATTCAAGATTGAGTTTTAACAGAGAACTGATGATGTATCCAGAAGCAAAACTCTCAGGCCGGACAGATAGCTCAGCGGATGAAAGCACCTGTTTAGGCAGAGTGCAGTGGCCGGGGATTGCTCTGCTAGCCCCACCCCTGGGGCACGCTGAGATGGTGACTACGCATGGTGTTACGCACCTGTAAACACAGCTCTTAGGAGGCTAAAAACAGGAGAATCTGTAGGAATCCAATCTACACAGTGAGACTGGCAGACCCTGTACCAAATATATAAAAGAAAAAAAAAAAAAAAGTAACAAACTCTCTCCCTTCTGGGGTACTGGGGTGAGAGGACCACCCTCCAACGCACCCCCTGCTAGTATGGAAAGTGGTCAGTAAGCACCATGCCACTGCAGGCCTCAGGAGGAAGCTGGGAATGAATGTAACAGCCTTCCCCACTGAAGGAAAACCCAAGCAAGTCACACCATGCATGGAGGCCACCTATGGCCAGAGGACTCCGTGGGGCTTCAAGATTCTGTATTGTTCATATGGAACTTAAAGAGAGCCTTTGGGAGACACAGTGATATCTAAGATGGAAGTACCTCAAGACCATAAGGCGCTTGCTAAAACATCAAGTATTATCTTTAAAGTAGTTGGGAGTCTTTTGAAAACATACACAGCAGTGGAAATGCTGAGCCTGCTTCTTCAGTCTTCAGCCGGGCCAATCCCAGGAGGGCTAGGCCCAAGGTACCCACTCATTCACTTATTCAGCAAATACTCATTAAGCATGCATGAGTCACACATGGAGCTAGAAATATAAACGAGATCCCTGCCCATCTCAGCTGCTGTAAGTCCACGGAATTCCAGCCTTGCTGTGCTCACTTGCCTGTAATATGCCCAACCTGCAGATCTCACCCTATCAAGAGCCCTTTGCAGGGCCCAGCAGGATGGCTCAGTGGTCTAAAGCGTCTGCTTAGGAAAGCTTAGGCGGCTGCAGGGACCACGGTTTGATCCCCAGCAGCACCACATGCTGCACCAGCCCTGCCCTCAGGGCAGGCTGAGCCAGCCATAAAAATGAATAAATAAACAAACAAAAGTTCTGAAACAAGAAATAAAATAAAATAAAATAAAATAAAATAAAATAAAATAAAAAAATCTTTAAAAAAAAAAAAAAAAAAGAGCCATTTGCTCAAGAGCAAATAAACCATCTGCTGTCACCCAGGCCTCAGTATGCAACCCAGCCCATGAAGTAAGGAACAATTAGGGGCTCTTGTGAACCAGGAAACTCAGCCCTCTTAACCCAACCCCATTTGGGGGAACCCTTTCAAACACTTTCATGTCAAAAGCTCAGGCTCTGGTGTGCACACGGCATGAGATTTAGCGGAAGTACAATCTTTTGGAGTCATTCTTGTTTTTTTTTTAAACTTATCTATTATTATTATTATTATTATTATTATTATTATTATTACAGGGTCTTGCTATGCAATTTGGACTTGCAGTGATGCTCCTGTTTCAGCCACCCTAGTGCTGGGATTATAGGTGTATGCCATCATACCTGGTTCTGGGGCCAGCCCAAAATGCAGTACCAGGGATTGAACTCAGGACCTTGTGCTTATGGGGCAGGCACTTATGCTGTCAAGTTATCTCCTCAGCCCCAAAATCCTTTTTGGAAGAACACACGAAATACAAAACCAACAAACCCAAGGTGTAGCTCCACCACTGTGTCCATCAGGGAGATTTATACTAAGTTAGGCACGACACTGAGACCAGAAAGATGGGTTGAACCCTGCTTTAGTCACCTCCGAGTCTTGAAGCTCATTGTTGGACCATTCTGAGGCTTCATTTTCCAATTTCAGCTGATAATACCTCCTAGCCCATTTGTGATAGTCCTAGAATTAAATGTGATGATGTTGGTAAATAATGTAAGCATGCTTGGCACTTGTAAGAACTCTCCAAATGGTAGCCATTGTTATTTATAATTATTATAGTCATTACTATGGACATGCTTACAACACATAGCCCCATTTTATCCCACGCCCCTGATATCCCTCTGTAGTTGTACACAGACAGCAAAACTTCCCTAGAATGTACAGCACATTATTTCTAACTTCATTCTTGAATGCCTAATTGGTCTTGCCTTTTGGCCAAACTAGCTTTTACTCCTGAAGGTTGTGACATACTTATCCTTGGCTTAGCACTCACCCAATTGCCAAAGTAAAAGAATAAATCGCAACATAAAGCAACATTTCATTTAGCAAAAAAATCCATTGTGTTTTTTGTCTCCCGCTGCATTATACAGATATATATATATAGATCTATCGATCGATTGATAGATTGACATATCTAGATATATCATGTACGCCCCTTCACAGCAGCTTCCCTCCTTTGCTTTCTCCTCACACCACCACTCTCTCTTCTGTCGTTCTCTCCTTCCCTTCCGCTCTATCAACTGCCTCGATAGCTCCAGAACACTGCCTCCACCGAACGCATCTACGGCTGGTGTAGGACGCTCCGAAGACGACATACAGATGATGAGAGAGGCTGTATGGCAAAACCACTCTGCCCAGAGAGAACTGACCTCAGCCCGAGGTTCCTGGGAAGTCACCTCGAAGGCGTCGGAAGGCAGGGATGCCATAAAAAGGTCTTTGCCGCTTGGGAACGCTGGGTCATGCGGCACAACACCGAGTTAAAGCGGGGACTTTGGCTCTTGCCATATTAGCTTCGCCTGTGAACTGGCTGGAGACGCAGCCATCCTCGTCTACACAGCGGAGCCTCCCCCCAAATCTGGACTCCATGGCTCAGGCTGGCAACACCCTGTGCACACTGCCACACCCTGATGCCAAAAACTTACAGGTCTTCGTGACACCTGGGAAAAGGAAAGCAGGGCGGTCCACATTTGGGACGCTCTTGGACTCTGCCCTATGCATCTTGTCCAGTGGTTGAGTTCATCTGTTTTTTTTTAACCTTTTTAAAATTTACATATTTGGTATAGGGTCTCACTATGCAGCTTACACTCATAGTGATCCTCCTGTCTCAGTCTCCCCAGAGGTGGGATTACAGGTGTGAGTCACCACACCAGGTTTCAGGGCCAGCATGGCACATGGTATGGGGGATCAAACTTGGGTCCTTGTACTTTCCAGGCAGGAGCTTAGACTGCCAAGCTCTCTCCCCAAACTTCATCTGTTTGTTTGTTTGTTTGTTTGTAACTGTAATGAACTGTGCCCAGGGCTTCAGTCCACCCTATGAGTCTTTCAAGCAAATTATGGAAAGTAAGAGTAACTGCAGATTTGGTACCAGAAAGGAAAACATTTGTGGAGTGTTCCTCTAACACTACGGAGCCCAGTGGAACAGAGCTTGCAAATGGGCCAGCCAGAGTCCAGGGGGTACCAGGACACCCTCTGGGAAATCGGACAGCCATATCCTCAGACCACGCCCTGTCCTCATACAGCAAGCCTCAAGGCCCAAACTTGTGCGCTCTGCATCCACAGGCACTTCCTTGTGGTATCTGAATGACAGGCATCCCTGAATTAATGTGCACAGATACATGGACCTTCCAGTACTGTAACTCTTCCACTCCTCTAATCGCCACATATAACAGAGCAGAGGTCCTGTCTTGGGGTCACTGGAGGTGGGGAGTCTAAGTCCAGCACAGTCATAGCAGGTGATAGGTGGAAAGGAAGATACCTGGAAGACTGTACCTGGGAAATTGCCACTTGTGCCCATTTGCCTGGAAAATATTACAGCTGTAATTCTCAAGCTGAGAGAGGAAATTAGATAGGCAGGAAGGGAAAGTGGAGGCATAGGACAGCCAGAGGCCAGGAAGAGGGCCATCTACACCACCACTTGGAATCTTCAGGAATCACGCCTTCCTCAGGCTCGCTGGGCCTCCTTGGCTTAGAAATGAGGCTCCTTGTTGAGGTTACGCTCCTATCTGTAGTGGCTTAGTGTTCAGATAACTGGAAAGCAGAGAGGTACACGTGCGAGTCAAGACTCAAGGCGAAAATGCAGGAAGAAAAATAATGTCAGCATTTGGGCAGCAATGGGAATGGAAAAATCTCCAAAATAGCAAGAGGGGAAGAAAATGTATTTTGGTGATAATAGGACTGGAGTGAGCCGAGGCCGGCTGAATGCTACATTGGACCTCAAGTCTCCACAATCTCTTCCTTTGTTAACCCCGAGCCCCAGCCAATGGCCCCAAGAATGCTGAGTAAAAATGAAAGAACGTACTGGACCCCATGTGTTTAAAAGGAAGCAGTTTCAGGGCTGTGGCAGTCACTTAAGCCTAATATTTGGATTTCCTTTAAATTGCATTGTCGTCAATGGCTGTTCAGGCTGAGTTGCTTAGACAGTAAATTCTGGTTCTAGCTGCCATTTCCCATTATGCTAATGTATGTGAGAAGCTGTCTCCCTGGATACCACAGCAAATTGCTAGCTGAATCATAGAAATGCTGTCAACTTTTTTTTTCCCCCAAGTTTCCCATTTTTGCTTTGCCATTGTGTGTAGTCAAGAGAAACCAAGAAAGCCAGGTAGGGATGGAGATTTTATATATATATATACATATATATATAATAAATATATATGTATATATTAATTATATACATTATATATAATTTTTTTCCTCAACCTTCCATTGCATTGCATTTGCTTCTTTAAGAAAGAGCTAAAAAAAGAAAAAAAGAAAAAAAAAGAAAAAGCTGCAGCTTCCTCTCTTGTTTCAAAAGCAACCACATGCACGCCTCCATTTTATTTGAAGTCATTTCTTTGCCCAAATGTGTGTCAGCTTCAAGGAACCAGCCTTGAGAGCCAGTAGAAGGAGAAAGAGAGAGCCCAACCCTGATTTTCTATAGATGCTGCCTGAAGTCAGAGCCCGGATAAGTGGACATCAGCTGAGCCCAAAAAGAAATATGCAAATGGAATGGATCCTGTAGGTGAGGTGACCCTGCAAGAGATGGCCCAGGGCTCCTGGTATGAAGCAAATGGTGTCGATTTGCCAAGTGCTCCTAGTTTGGGGCCTGCTCTCCTCTCTCTCCAGGTGGGCCCACTGCTGTTAACAGTTCCTTTGTAACTGCATGAGCCCAGAGGTTCCTTGGGGCACTAACGCCCTGTGTCTCTTCTGGCCTCAGCTGCTTGTGAAGCTGAAGATAACAATGTCTCCCTATGGTGGAAGCTAAGATGGACCTGGGAAACTAGCAAGGATTCTCCCAGCTCTGTGATTTAGGATTCTGGGAGACCATGGTGACAACTGGGTCACTTGCCCTAGAGCCAGACAGCAGGAGAGATGGATGAGTGTGAGGGTTCGAGGCTGAGCTCACGCCCCTTGCCCCACCCTGCTGTTCCTGTGGGATGCACACACTGCACCTTTCTCCACTTTGCCATGAGCTGGCCTTGTTCTGCTTGCTGGAGTTGGGGGGGGGGGGCTGGGTGCAGCTGGCACCCAGGGGAGAGCCCACCCAGGGTGAGCCTGGAGCAGGGCAGGGGCTCAGCCACAGAAGTTGTGGTGACAGTCACTCGCCCATTCAGAGTTCTCCAACACTCAGCTTTAGGCTTCCTGTGCTTAGGGCGTGTTAGCGCTGGAACCTTACCTGATTAGCAATCCCATGCTGGACCACAATTTCTTTGCCTCATCTGTTACCCATCTGACCATTCTACAGCTCCACCCATGCGCCAGTGGCCACTGTTTCCCACAAAGATTCTAATATCTGTCCCTATTTCATCCTCACTCTCATCTAGAATTCTAGCAATTCAAGGGTCAAAAATTCAAATGAAGTGGGGAAATAAGCAAGATAACTAAAGTTGTGAGGTTGCCCAGTTAGGGGAACAGGGACAAGAACCTGGCTACTAGCGGCTTAAAAGAATGAAGAACACCTTATCCTGCCTCACAAACAAGACAGTGAAACTGAATTCTCAAAACTTTTGTGAGGGAATGTGGCTCAGTGGCCAAATACTTGCCTAACCTAGGCCAGGCCCTGGGTATTATCCTCAGTGCCACGCAACAAAATTTTGTGCCCTGAACAAAATGACTGTGCAGAAATTGGGCCCAATCCATCGGTGTTTGACTAAAGCAATCTACTCATTCAAGGTGGATTTCCTGTTAAATACAAAAAGATGGCTGCCCTGAGAATTCCAAAGACTTTTCATGGACGGAGGCTCCATAGGGTTAGCATTTCCATTATTACCAAAAGATCTTTTCTTAAGCTTAATAAATCCTAAAGCTTAAAATCTTTTAATAACTGTTTTAAGCCCAAACTTTATAGCTTTGGTATAATTTTCCAACGGAAATGCTCCAGAGACTGAAGTCTTACCTGTATGACTGAGCCCTGTATGACTACTCCCAAAGTGACATCACTAGGTATAAAATTTAGCTGGTCTTTATCTTTAAAATTAAGTAATTTGGATAGAGTTTGTGCTATACTCTGTTTAATTTGAAAATAATGTGGTTTTTTTCTTAAGTTATTTACTACCTACTTAATTCTTCACTCTAAATCTTTAAGCTAAATGAACACTTCTAAAGAGATGCACCACTTTCATGCCTCAGATGGGACCTGGGTTTCCTGGGCCATCTACATGGGAAGATGGTCCACTTGCTACCTGCTTCCTGAGGACAAGGTAGGGCATGGGCGTGTGCAAGAGCAGTACAACGGTGATTAAATGTGGGGGCAGGAAGTGAACCCTGCAACATCAGTGAGAAGTTCAGCTAAGTAATCAGCGAACTATGGAAAACAGACAAGACCAAAAATATGAGAATCTTGGGGGCCGGCCAAATAGCTCAGCAGATTAAAGTACCTGCAGGCAGATGCATGGGCCAGGGGTTGGATCCTGGGCCTGCCATGCAGGCTCTGCCCCAGGGTGCACTCAGAGGGCAGCTGAGATTGGGTGTGGTGGTGCACACCTGTAATCCCAGCTCTTGGAAAGGCTGTAACAGGTGGATCACTCCAAGTTCAATCTAGTAGTGAGACCCTGAACGCCCTGTAGACCTTTCCCTAACATAAAAAAAATAAAAAAATTTTAAAAAGGAGAGAATCTTGGGGCACTGAACAAAGACAGAAGGCAAAAATTTATCCAAAAACTGTGGGAAAGACCCAGGTGATATCCTAGGGGTATTCCCATTCCCATTTCTAGCTCTAAAGACACAGTCAGGTTGAATTAAATTGGGACAACACATCAAATCACCAGTTTTCTTTTTTCTTTTTCTTTTCTTTTTTTACGGGACCAGGGTTCGAACTCATGACCTTGCACTTGCCAGGCAGGTACTTGTGCCACGGAGCTACCTCCCCAGCCCCCAAAACACCAGTTTTGTTGATAAAAGTAGATGATTTTAATGAGAGTAGCATGCAAAACATATGCACACTCATACAAAAACAGTTCTCTGGACACTGCCCTAACTGTAGAAATCTTGGTGGCCAATAAATGAAGAAGATTAATATGAGAGGCAGCCCCCAGATCATTATCCTGGTTGAAGCCAGGAACTATATAGTAAACAAACTTGAGATACAACAAAGAGAGCCAGAGAATAAAACAGTGGACCTCCATGAGCTCCCCAATAACCCCAGTTGTCTAAAAGGCTGCCTTTTAAGAAATAATAAAAAATTCTCAGGTTAAAAGGAAATGATTTGTATGAACTCTGAAGATCAGAGAGAACACTTGCTCTCTATATAGGTCTTGCAAGTGTGAGCCCTTATGCGTGTACAGAAAAGACACAAAAAGGCCTAAGAGAAAGTCAACACTGGGATGACCCGTAGAGAGACCAAAACCTAAATGTACAGAGCAAGTCACCCACATTCCCAGCAAAGGATGGAAGCCTTACCACATCATGCGGTGAGTGCAACCTCTGATGGATTCCCGGCTAACACTTAGCCAGGTCAACCCACAAATAGAGCCTAGGAAGTCAAACTTAAAAATGAAAGTGAGGAATCCGGAGCTGTGGGACTGAAAAGGGAAATGCGGAAGGGAGTTTTGAATCAGAATAAGAAGAGCTAGAAAGCTCTCTTATCTGAGATTGTTAAGTTCTCCATGGTTACCCAGTTGTCAAAACGAAGCCAATTTTTCAAACTAAAATTAAATAAATAAATATTGCTAGCGTCGGAGAAACATGGCATAACAAAAAAAGAGTCAATATACTTGGGAGGCACAAAAACGTATGTATAGGCAATAAAGTAAATCATGGTGGTTCATTTGTTAGAGCTAATTTTTTTTTTTTTATTTTCTGCAATTTGAGTTGAGGCTAACTATAGACACTAAGTAAACAAGAGTTTTGAAATAGTGATGGATTCATAGGAAGCTACAAGGTAGGACAAGAAGATCCCAGAACTCCACATGTAGTTTCACCATTGGTTATATCTTACATAACTGTAGCATGTTATCAAAATCAGATATTGATATTGGTGCAATGTGTGAGTATAATTCTATCTCATTTTATCAGAATTATGTAGCCATGGTCAAAATTAAAATACAGCACTGTTCTAACAGCATAAATCTGTCCTTCCTGTAACCCCTCTGTAGCCGTATCTCCTCCCTTTGCTCTACTACTCCTAACCCCTAACACAATTCTTCTCTTCATCTCTAAAATTTCATGATTTCAGGGATTTCATATGAATAAATTCATAGTGTTATGATCTTTTAAAAAATGAAAAAAATAGCCGGGCGTGGTGGCTCACGCCTGTAATCCCAGCACTTGGGAGGCTGAGGCAGGAGGATCAGTGCGAGTTCGAGACCAGCCTGGGCTACAAAAGTGAGCGCAGGACCAGCCTCAACTGCATAGCGAGACCCTGTCTCAAAAAGACAAAAAAAAAAAAAAAAAAAAAAAAAAAAAAAAAAAAAAAAAAAAAAAAAAA